>JAKCPI010014699.1:0-38132 GCA_023213315.1 Euborellia annulipes | reverse complement strand
TTTGATTTTCGTGGGCTTTTCGAGTTTAAATAATGAAAGAATCGCACATAACAATGCACATGTGGGATTTGTCATATTTTTGTTTGCTATTATAATCTCAGAAAAAAGAAGCGATTCATTGTTAATGAATAGATTGAATAAAATTCTAACCAATTAATAAAGGTTAGCGTAGTAAGGTTTATTTCAATTTGATAAATTATATATATATATTCTAAATTATATATATATATTTAAAGCTAGAAATATAATCTATTTTACTTCCATTAAACTATATCTATGTTAATATAAAGAGGGAAAAGTATTGCGATCATGTTAAAAATCGATGTCGAGATTTTAAAGGAAATGGGGGGGGGGGGGGGGGGGGGGAATTTCTCTCTTTTAGTATGACTGGTAACAAAATATCAAGAACGAACAATTTTATATCCAAGCTATATAGTGTGAGCGCCACTAAGGTCTCAACCCGGGAGCTAGAGCCTTAACTTTATGGTATAGTGTGAAATAATTTTAATTAACAAAAAGGTAAAATAAAATCTGGTTTACAGATGATTTTATTTTACCTTTTCAAATTTAAAATTATTTCACACTATACCATAAAGTTAAGGCTCTAGCTCCCAGGTGGGGACTTAATAGTGGCGCTCACTATACTCTCTCCTGACTCGCACAAAATAAACTTTTGAATAAAATTAGCCAAAGAGAACATTTTCCTATTTGTTTATAAAGTTGACTTCGATATTTATGATGTTCGTTCTATCAGGAACAAAATATTTCGGCACAAAAAAATATGAACGACAACACATCAGACAACATTCGAATATCCAAGGTAAGAGAAAGTTGGGTGCTATGCGGACAATCACCACAGATTTTTTAAACTGATGGGCGCACAACACCCAATTTTCTCTTACCTTCGGTAATCTAAAGTTGTGTTCTTTCCTTGTCCCACCAAATTTTTCGTGACGACATATATTTAGTTGTTAAAGCGAATTTCAAGAAAATCGAAAAAAACTGAAAAAGTACATCAGTAAAAGTTCTAGTACTCTTTGGCTGATTTTATTTAAAAGCTTCGGTTACGTATGAACCAGAAGAGTAACTCATACGTAAGAGAAAGTAAAAAGAAACATTTCTGATTTGAATTGTTGGAGTTCAAAGCTTATTAGGAAAATTTTTGATTTTAATGGATTTTTTCTACTTTTTTTTTTTTTTAATATCCTTCTAGAACAGTGTTTCCCAACCTTTTGAAGTCCACGGCACCCCAAAGGTGCGTTGGGAATAAAATTACTCACTAGAGACACCCTTCCTTTTTTTTCCCTAGCAAAACGAAATTGTTTCCGCACTCCGGAAAATTTTTGCCGCTTACGTGAAAATCATTTGACTTTTTTTTAGCAAAATTTTATTTCCCGGCAAATTTTTTTCCCTTTTTTTTTAGCAAAACTAAATTTACACCATAATATAGTAAACTTAAATTTTTTTTTTTTCGTTTATCTAAATATCTCGCGGCACCTCTTAGCCATTCACGCGGGTGCCGGGGCACACCGATTGGGAACCACTGTTTTAGAAAATAGTTTTTGTAAATAATTTGTAAATAATCCCTGAAAATAAATTTCTATCAAATTCATGTTTTGATAATATAACAACTACTCAGTTTCTCTCTCCTCAATTAATGAGTCTATTGTAGTGAATATATATATATATAAATGCGTATTATAATTTATAAATAAAAAATTAATTCATGTTGTTGGTTCGAATGTTCAATTAGACCGAGAGAATGGATCAAATGCAACTCAGAAAGCGATGCAATGGCGGGGGGTGGAGGGGATAATCAACTGCATATGGCTTCATCTGCATTTCCAAAATGCTATTATAAACTAAAGCAAAGTGTATTTAAATCGAAGCCTCAGGCGTATATATACATGTACATCAAATACACACCAGTTTAAATGCAATATGTATATATATATATATATGATTATGCCCTCAAGCTTAATTTCTATTATGTATAGAGGGATATTATTATTATTACTATTAATACTAATATGTGGATAAATAGATCCAAACTCTTAACTTCGAATAATATGTTGGAGCAAAAATTGAACTATAATATTTTAAACAAGAGATGAAGATTCCCTCCTAGTAGTTAAAATGTATTTTCAATTTATTAATGTTTATATTCACTAAAAATCTGGTGTGACTGTCATACAGCACACAACTTTCTCTTACCTTAGCTAAACTAAAGTTGAGTTGTGTGCTTGTCACACCAGATTTTTCGTGTCGACATATATTTAGTTTCCGCCGATATATTAGAATTCAAGATGTAAAGAAATTTATAAATGAGAATATACATTTTAAAGAGAATGTAAAAAATAGTTGATTTTTGAATTTTAATCCAAATCGTTGGATCGAATTTTGAGAAAATCGAAAGAAAAAAACTGGAAAAATACATCAGTAAAGTACTAGTACTCTTTGGCTGATTTTGATTAAAAGCTTATTTTCACGCCCCACTTAAATGTAAAATTTCAACCTTTCTTCATGCTTATAATTGAACACACACCCACACACAAACTCACACAGACAGACAGATAGACCATGTCGCGAAAACCACTTTTTTGGATTCAGGGGACCTCAAAACGTGTATATCCATCAAAATCTCGACATCGAATTTTTGACATGAATCTAATACTTTATCTCTCTATATATTAACATATATATGTATAGGTGAGAGAAAGTAAAAATTAAAGTTTATCCGTATTTTTTAACATATAAAATGCAATTGCAATTCCGATTATGATTTGGGTCAAAAAATTTAGTAATTGTAAATTCAAATTTTTGGGTTACTTCAAGTAACACTGAAGAAATTACTGTAAAGGGACGAAACATTTAAAATTTCTGAATTTATTAGATTTATGAAGTCAGTGGCTGTGCGAATGTAGTCATAGTTCTTCTGCTTGATGCGCCTGGGGCAGGAAGGGGAGGGTCGAGCGCCCCCCTTTCGCCCCCAGCTAGTTACGCTACTGTACCTGAACATATTCTAGATTTGTCCTATTTAAGGTCAAAATAGCCCGTGACCCGTGGCTCAGAGAGATATTAGCTTCTCATGGCTAGGGTACCGGATTCGCTTCCCGTCCCAGAAAAATTTATTTAATTTGATTTGACTACAAATCATTTGAAATAAATAGGGCTGGGGTCTAAATGGCAAAAAAGACCTTAAAAAAAGGACAAAATATAATATTAATACAAATCTAAAAGGAATATTATTTTTCTTCTTGAAAAGATGTGTAGTTCTGTTTTCGCCTATTCCGCGCTTCGGGATCGGCCCAATTGATGAATAGTTGTCTTTTTATAACTGTCAATGAAAGGTAATACCAGCCGCGACACTCGCCTTCGGCGGCAAAAAGGAAATTAGTTTTCCTCTTGAATTAATGCGTAGTGGATTCTTCCGCCCTTCGGAATCAGCACAATTGATTTTAAAATAAAAACAGAACTAACCGCGCCCTCTACTTTTGGCGGACTTTGCATCTAGCCAGGGGAGGTTGCTTGATTCAGTTCCTTTTGATTTTGTTTCGTATATTTTATTTTACTCAGAAGGTCAAATTTAATCAGTAGGTTTTACTTTTTAGCAATAAAGTTGAAATAGGCATTGCTTCTATTTGATATTTTTCAATCTTCTCGTTCTCTTCTTAAAAAGCCTCAGGCTGTCTAATGAGCCCTGTTGTCTTTGCTATATCTATTAGATAAAAGAATATCTATCCAATGAATTATAAAAATAATTTCTGAAAATAATGCAATAACTGATTTTATGAAAGAATGAAGGCCTTATATATGCTGAAAAGAAAAAGAGAGACGCGGTTACAATTTGGAGTGAGTGTCATGGAAATCCTTCCTATCAGAGGAGCGAACTTTATTGACTCGCAACAAGTAATTTCTTTTCTCTTTCTCGGCTGTTAGTCAATATAAAAGAGGAAAAGTACGGTTATCATGTCATATTTCTCTTTTTTTTTTATTTTTGCATATCTTGATGTTTTAAAGTATAAATTTGCTCTCGGGGCTTGGTGTAGAGGTTAGCGTGCTAACCTCGTATACCAAAAGTCGTGGGTTCGGACCCCAGGCAGTCCATTTGGATACCAAATGGCTTAAATAAGAATGCCTGGACCCCCAATATATATATAATTATTAATACAACGGTCATTGTAAAAGTCTTAGTTGCCGAAAAGACTGTGTGAATGTGTGTGTGAGTGTGAGTGTGAATGAGAAAAAAGTGTGAGTGTTTAAAAAAAATATATATATATATATATATATATGTTCTGGAAGGTTTCCGCGACCGGATGTATGCGAAGATAAGTTTTCTCGGGTTGTGTCGCGTGTGATGTTGAGATTTACTCGACGTTTCGGCTCTCCTTTTGGAGCCATTTTCAAGAGTATGGAATTAGGGGGGAATTGTTGGGGTGGCAAACACAAGCCTCGGAAACATCCGGCAATACATCGACTGGGGGAGTAGGCAGATTGAGGCCCCAAAGTCAACATAAATCAAACACAGACACGATCACACATACACACCCCAATCCAAATCTCAGAAACAAACCCAATCTCCTAACACATCCACTAACCAAACCAATAACACATCGACTTGGGGAGGCAGACTGAGGCCCCGTAGTCAACCCAAACCGAACACAAACGCAATTACACACACTCAACCTTCCTCCTGCTCTCAGAGACCAAACCAAGCCTCTGAGGCATCCAAATTGACCTGGGGACCAGCAAGACTGCGACCCCGTAAACAAACCACCCCAACAATTCCCCCTAATTCCATACTCTTGAAAATGGCTCCAAAAGGAGAGCCGAAACGTCGAGTAAATCTCAACATCACACGCGACACAACCCGAGAAAACTTATCTTCGCATATATATATATATATATATATATATAAATTTTATATTATTTTTTTGCCGTTAAAAACAAAAATTATTGCAGTTACGATAATCATATTAAAATTTTACTGTACGATATTTTGGCGTGAGTAGAGGGAGAAACGAAACAAAAAAATTAACTATGCGCTTGTTATTTGTTTAACTTAAATTTTTAATAAAAAAAATAGGGTTTTTTTTTTTTATAAAAAACACTCGCGCTTTTTTCCCATTCACACTCCAGGCATTCTTTTTTAAGCCATTTGGTATCCAAATGGCTTAAATAAAATCATCGGACTGTCTAGGATCAGAACCCTTGAACCTTGGTATACAAGGCTGTCGCGCTACCAACTACACCAAGCCCGAGGGCCAAAAATAGGGTTAAAACAAAATTTCGAAAAATCTTAAAGCAATATTTTGTTGTTTTTTTTTCCGTAGTTAATATTTTATTTTATTCAACATACAAGAGATCTTTTTTTTTAATTTAGACTAATGAAATAGGGCAAGGTTATATAGAGCTTACGTTCCAAGTTTGTTTATCTATTTTAATAATTTCCTTTAGATTTTCCTCTTACAACACAGAACCTCTTTCTTAATCAAGCTTTCTAGGGGCTTAAAAAATAATTCCAAAATATTGGAAAGAATTCATTAGAAATTCAAAATTAAAATCACTCCAGCAGATAATGTATTGGAAATAAAAAAAATGCACTTTCAAACCCTAAATAGGATCTTATTTTGAGTTATTTGTAATTAATACTTTTTAATAGGTCATATAAAGCGCATAAAGAGGTGACAAACCATCACTAGCGGAAATAAATCACATAATAAAAGATTTAAGAGCCTTCCACAGAGAATTATTAGCCAATTATTCGGTTTAATTACATTTATAATATTCGAATATAATCATTTTAAAAATGCTTTATTCAAATATTATTGAAAATAAAAAAACTCAAAAATTATACCAATAAAGTACTAGTACACTTTGGCTGATTTTATTCAAAAGCTTGTTAATGTTTGCCAGGGTGGTACAGTCAGCACCACAAGTGCCTGATGTGCTCGAGAGTGGAGACTTGAGACTAGGCAACCAAAATGGTATTGTCTTAAAATTTGATTTTCTCCTTCACTTGCATTAAAAAAAGATTATTTATTTTAAAAATATTATTGGTTGCCTAAGCTCAAGGTTATATTCTCCAGCACATCAGGTACTTATTTCGCTAATTGTACCTCACTTAAAAGCTCTTTTCGTTCTTGGGATATTGGGAGTTTACACATGATCATTTGTGGGACTCTTAAAAACGTATATTTCCTTCAAAATTTCTTTCTCTCTATATATCTTAACACATATAGCTAAGAGAAAGTAATAGTCCATATTTTAATAATTAAACTTCATAATCTGATAGAATCTAATTGCAAGACTAATTATATAATTTCGACAGTTTTTTTGTCTTTAACTAATAAATCTGGAGAAATATGAAAGAAGGCAAATGTAATAAATGTGGAAGCGGAGTAAGTAAATATGGTATGGTGGGTGGGGGGACCCCGCAAGGAATGCGTTGAGGGGACGAGGGGCCGAAGGCGCGACCGCCGTGGTCCCGTTCGGAGCAACGCTCCCAACTCACAGATGCTGGATACTCAACGGATCAAAACTATTTGGATCTCTATCTTCAGATTTCTTTAAATCGGAGAGAAGTGCTGATTGTATTGTATATTCTATTAACATTTACTTTCAAAATTTTTTTACGAATAGTAACTAGTACATTTTCCATTAACGTTAAAAATTTTTTTACTTTCTCTTACGTCTAGATATGTTAATATATATAATAGAGAGAAAGTATTGGATTCATGTCAAAAATTCGATGTCAAGGTTTTGATGGATCTTCACGTTTTGAGGTCCCCTGAATCAAAAAAAGTGGTTTTCGCGACATGTGTCTGTGGTCTGTGTGTGTGTCTGTGAACAAAATATCTCAAGAACGAAAAGAGCTATGAAGTTGAAATTTTATATTTAAGTTAGGCACCCCCATGGAATGTGACACGAAACTGTTGAACAAAATTGGCCAAAGAGTACTAATACTTTACTGATGCACTTTTTCAGTTTTTTTCGGTTTTCTCCAAATTTGCTCCAACGATTTTTTTTAAATTCATAAATCAACTTTTTTAGATTCTCTTTGAAATGTATATTTTCATTTTGTCATTGAAATCTTTTGAAGACCACTTTATTCTTCTACTCCATAGATAAGATAGAAGAAATGGTTGCCATGGTAACAAAATATAAATATTTTCACATATAAATTTTACTTCTTGAAAATCGAATGTAGCCCACGGGGCTTGGAGTAGTCGGTAGCATGCCTACCTTCTATACCGAACGTCGCGGGTTCGGACCCCAGGCAGTCCGATGATTTTATTTAAGCCATTTGGATACCAAATGGCTTAAATAAGAATGCCTGGACCCCAAATAATAATATATATTCATAACGGTTATCGTCAAAAGTCTTAAATGGCCTAAGTTGCCGAAAAGACTGTGTGAATGTGTATGTGAGTGTGAGTGTGAATGAGAAAAAGTGTGAATGTTTTTTTAAACAAAAAAAAAAAAATCGAATGTACCGTACTGTCGGAAACTCAATACCGACACAAAAAATCTGGTGTGACAAGCACAGAAGACAACTTTCTATTACCGAAGGTAAGAGAAAGTTGTGTGCTGTGCGCGTCACACCAGATTTTTGATTATATGATTTTATTAAATAAAATTTGAGCGAAGAATGTCAAAGAATCAATATTGGCATATTGGTCCGATTGAACTTAAGAGTATATCGATCGTTTCGAGTTCGAAAAATAATTAAATGCAAATTTTGCATTCTGGTTTCAACTGGAGTGTAGGCCTAATAAAATTTTGAAACCTTTTTAAAAAATTTTTACATTTTAAGAGACGAATTTTTAAAATATTCTTTTTTTTACAATCTCTTAGCTATATATTTAATTTATTTCGCAACATGATCTGTCTGTCTGTGTGTGTGAACATAATATCTCAAGAACGAAAAGAACCAGGAGGTTGAAATTTTATATTTAAGTTAGGCACCCCCTGAGACGAAAAACGAAGTTTTGAACCAAATCGGTCAAAAAGTACTTCACTGATGCACTTTTTCAGTTGTTTTTCACAATTTTTTCAAAATTTGCTCTAACTTTAAATAAACTACTCACACAATCAGATCCTTGTGTTGACGAGAGAAGCTGTTAGAAAATTGGAGAAAAAAAATTTGCTCTAACGATTTTGATTAAAATATAAAAATCAATTATTTTTTAGATGCTCTTTAAAATGTATATTCTCATTTTGCCTCCAAAATTGTTTGAAGCACACATTTCTCTTGTACTTCATAGGAAAGAGGAGAAATCGTTGCCATATAAATATTTTTCTATGTTTATAAATTTTAATATATCGGCCGAAACTAAACATATGTCGAAACAAAAAAACCTGGTGTGACAGGCACAGAACACAACTTTCTCTTATCAAAGGCAAGATAAATTTGTGTGTTGTGCGACCAGTCACACCAGATTTTTTTTAAACTCTAAAGTGACTTCCATTTAGAAATACCTTGTTTGGATAGTCTTTTTGAATCTCATTCTACGGTACCGAACTTAAAACAAGAGATAAATTTTCATTTAATAATTTTGAGTGAGATTGGATTTATTATGTTTTTTTATTTCTCACCCTATATAGAAATATATAGAGAGAGAAAGTATTGGTTTCATGTCAAAAATTCGATGTCGAGATTTTGATGGATCTTCACGTTTTGAGGTCCCCTGAATCCAAAAAAGTGGTTTTCGCGACATGGTCTGTCTGTCTGTCTGTCTGTGTGTGTGTGTGTGTGTGTGTGTGTGTGTGTGTGTTCAATTTTAAGCATGAAGGAATTGAGCTAGGAGGCTGAAATTTTATATTTAAGTTAAACACCCCCCGGGACCGACAAAATAAGCTTTTAATCAAAATCGGCCAAAAAGTACTAGTACTTTACTGATGTACTTTTTCAGTTTTTTTTCGATTTTCTCAAAATTCGCTCTAACGATTTTGATTAAAATTCAAAAATCAATTATTTTTTAGATGCTCTTTCAAATGTATATTCTCGTTTTGCCCTCAAAATTGTTTGAAGCACACTTTACTCTTGTGCTTCATAGGAAAGATAGGAGAAATAAATGGTTGCCATGGTAACCGAATTTAAATCTTTTTCTTTTTATTAGATTAAAAATCAATTATTATTTAAACGCCCATTTTTTTTTTCGGAGAAAACATATCTCTCTCTCCACAAAACTATCTTCTCTCTTTCTACGCGTTTTAAATTTTTCTACCTTATCTTCGCATTTGACCAATGTTAATTTCCTATAGGGATTTGTATGTTAATTTCGATTCAAAAGGGGGTCCCCTTTGGAACTTTTTACGCATTTAAAATTTTTTTTTCCAATTCTTATGAAATTTTGTATTTATTTACGAATCTATATTGTGTATAAAATGTCCAAATATGAGATTAAAATTTTGAAAAATAACCATAGTTTATTTCAAGCAATCAACATTTAAAATGCAAGTTTGAAACTAAGGTGCTATGGAAAACTAAATATATCTCGACACAAAAATCTGGTGTGACCAGCACAGTGCACAACTTTCTCTTACCGAAGGGTAAGAGAAAGTTGTGTGCTGTGCGCCAGTCACACCAGATTTTTATCATTTTGGTCCTATCAGCAACTTAATCTTCAAAGAGAGAGAATTGTCCTCAGCCATTGTCTTTAATGAAGTACTCCCTTTAAGGGGAATATTTCCTTTGCCAATTAAGACATGCTGCTTACTATAGATTAAATGAGATGAAAGTTCACTTAGCAAGAAATGAATAATATCGACAAAAAGGACCTAGTTGAGTAAGGAATTAACTTTTTTTTTTTATTTATTTAAGATCTTTTTCGGCAACCAAGCCCATTTTGACCCCATCTCTATTTATTTCAATTTATTTATTTTTTTTAAACATTCACACTTTTTTCTCATTCACACTCACACTCACACACACATTCACACAGTCTTTTCGGCAACTTAGGCCATATAAGACTTTGACGATAACCGTTGTAATTAATATATCAATTTGGGGTTCAGGCATTTCTATTTAAGCCATCTGGTATCCAAATGGCTTAAATAAAATCATCGGACTGCCTGGGTCCGAACCCGCGACGTTTGGTATAGGAGGTAGGCACGCTACCTACTACGCCAGTAGTAGGGGGCATTTCAATTTATTGATAGCCAATAAATTGAAATAAATTTTGTCTCCTGAGACGGGATGCGAACCCGCGATCCTTGGTACGGTAGCCCAACTCGCTACGAACTATACCAAGGCCAGAGGGCTTTTAATTAACTTAAAATCCAGTTATTTCAAGTTTCAGTTTTTTTCTTGACAATTTCAACCTTACTCTCGATATACAGTGTTACTACTGGGAGAAGATTTTTGTAGTGAAATTTGTTTTCGTTTTGTTGGAGGTTTTAGTGAGGGACAGAGCGTAAATAACACCCTTGCAGACCCCGCAATGCGGGGAGGGGGAGGGGCGCAGTAGGTCAAGGGGTGCAGAGAACCTAGCGCATAAAAAATTTATAAAGGAATTTAAAAAATAAAATTTAGTAAACACATTATCATCAAAATAAATTTTACAATTCATTATGTTATCTTAATAAAACTGTTTCATAAATAACACTGTTCAACAGTAAATTTTTTTCTGGGGTATTGTGAGCTGTTTCAAAAAATGCTATCTGTTTTGCTCCATCAGGCATAGCTTTAGAGAAAAATAAATTTTAATAGAAAATTTACTCTAAAGTGGCTCTAATTTTAAATTTTCAAGATTTTTAAAATTAATTTAAATAATTAAATTACATAGAAATATTCCAGTTTCAGTACAATCTGAAATAATTAAGTGATGCAAAAGATAGCTAAAAGTTTAGAAAATTCGAATTTTTTGAGTTTTTTCAACTTGGGACAACACTAAAAAATTTCCAACCTCCCTGAATGCAAAAATCATCTATTTACGATATTCCGTTTAGCGTTGAAACCTGACTTTAATAACTATTTTGTTCACAATTAAAAGATTTTCAAAAATGAAAGATTTTTAGAAGAAAATAATAATAATGATAATCGTAAATATATTTTTTTAATTCAGGAATCGGAAAAATTATATTAGGGAGGTCCAAAGTTTAAAAAAACTGTAAAGTTCAATTTTTCTAAACTTTTAGTCGTGCTTTGCACCACTAAATCATCTCAGATTGTACTGAAACTTGAATATTTCTATGTATTTTAACTATCTGCATATTTTTTAAGATGTGACGCCTTAGAAAAATCTTGAAAATTCAAAATTAGAGCCACTTTTTCTTATAAAATTTATTTTTCTCCATATCTCTAAAACTATGTCTGACAAAGAAAAACTAATTACAGATATAAATTCAGGAGGTACGTTTCCATAAGAATTGCAAGTGAAATTCTCCAGAAAAATAATTTTATCCTCTTTTGTAGAACAATGAATTAAAGTGATAGACACAGATAAAGTATAATAGTGTCTGTGCCGTCAGTGTCAGCTCTAAGGGGAAGGGAATTCGCCCAGGGACGCCAGAATCTGGGGGTAGCATTTTGGCTGTAAGGAGAGTAATATTATTATTCAATCAATAAAATTTTGTATTTAATTTGAAAAAAAAATGTATTTGATAAATATTTGAAAATAAATAAAAATGTATTTAAATTTTAAATTTTTGGAATTCTATAATTAATTTTTTTTTTTTTTTTTTTTTGGGGGGGGGAGGCGACGTTCTTGTACTTGCGGGGGGAGCCAATCAATGTAGTTATGCCTCTGGTGAGGGATATCGTATTAATATAAAGTAAATATAAATGTATAAAAATCCCAGACTGAGGAACAAGGATATTGAAGAACTTGGGTAACCTTCATTTTACCGAGGGAACCGCGTAAGAGGAAAGAGAATGGGGTCGAATAAGTAAGCAAAATCACACCATTGTTTGTCAGAAATAAATCCGACTTTAATAAAAATTAAAATGTATTTAAAAATCATATAATAAAAAGCCAGGGTGCGTAAATGGTTAGTTAGCAAGGCGCACAGACCTCCACTGTGTAGCTAGTATTAATTAATACAATAGGTATATTTTTGATACAATTACATTCATTGGAATTTTTTCTAGTTTTATTATTTGCCTTAACAATTAATGATGTAAGAAGGGGAGTTTAAAACGCAAACCTCCCTTTTTTGCGCTGGTTAACCTCCTTCCCCTCTTCACAAGAGAAAGAAAAAATCTGGTGTGACTGGCGCTCAGCACGCTACTTTCTCTTACCTTCGGTAATCGAAAGTTGTGTACTGTGCTTGTCACACCAGATTTTTTTGTGTCGACATGTATTTAGTACGGTACATTCGTGGGCGCATTCGATTTTCAAGATGTAAAATTTATATGTGAAAATATTTATATTTTGTTAACATGGCAACCATTTCCCCTATCTTTTCTATGGAGTACAAGAGTAAAGTGGTCTTCAGAAGATTTCAATGACAAAATGAGAATATACATTTTAAACAGAATCTAAAAAATAATTGATTTTTGAATTTTAAAAAAAGTCGTTGGAGCGAATTTTGAGAAAATCGAAAAAAAAAACTGAAAAAGTGCATCAGTAAAGTACTAGTAATCTTTGGTCGATTTTGTTCAAAAGCTTCGTGTCACGTCCCATGGGGGGTGCTTAACTTAAATATAAAATTTCAACCTCCTAGCTCTTTTCGTATTTTTTTTGTATTGAAGATGGCCAGACCGGCCGAAATATGTGCAAAATAAAATTAATTGTGACAGTGATCTATCAAGGCCAGTGTTTAAATTTTTATTTATTTTTATTCTTTTTATTATTTAAAAAATATTTTTAAGGGAAATTAAACCGCAATTATGCGAAACCTTATTATGAACGGGCCTTACCTGTATTACTAATTATTTTTACTTTCTCTTACCTATGTATATATGTAATATATATATAGAGAGAAAGTATTGCGATCATGTCAAAAATTCGATGTCGAGATTTTGATGGATATACATGTTTTGAGGTCCCCTGAGTCCAAAAAAGTGGGTCCCGCAAATTGGTCTGTGTGTGTGTGTGTATGTATGTGTGTCTGTGTGTGTGTGTGTGTGTGATGTGTGTGTGGACAGATTTTTAGCATGAAGGAGTTGAGCTAGCGGATTGAAATTTTATATTTAACTTAGGTACCTTTGAAGAATCTCAAAATAAGCTTTTGAACAAAATCGGCCAAAAGTACTAGTACTTTACTGATGTACTTTTTCAGTTTTTTTCGATTTTCTCAAAATTCCCTCCAAGGATTTTTTTTAAATTCATAAATGAACTATTTTTTAGATGCTCTTTAAAATGTATATTCTCATTTTGCCGTTGAAATCTTCTGAAGACCACTTTACTCTTGTTCTTCATAGGAAAGATAGAACTGGTTGCCATGGTAACGGAATTTAAATCTTTTTTACTTTCTCTTACCTATGTATATATGTAATATATATATAGAGAGAAAGTATTGGATTCATGTCAAAAATTCGATGTCGAGATTTTGATGGATCTTCACGTTTTGAGGTCCCCTGAATCCAAAAAAGTGGTTTTCGCGACATGGTCTGTCTGTGGGTGGGTGGGTGGGTGGGTGGGTGGGTGGGTGTGTGGGTGTGTCTGTGTTCAATTTTAAGCATGAAGGAATTGAGCTACGAGGTTGAAATTCTATATTTAACTTAAACACCCTCCGGGACCGGAAAAATAAGCTTTTAATCAAAATCGGCCAAGGAGTACTAGTACTTTACTGATGTACTTTTTCAGTTTTTTTTCGATTTTCTCAAAATTCGCTCTAACGATTTTGATTAAAATTCAAAAATCAATTATTTTTTAGATGCTCTTTCAAATGTATATTCTCGTTTTGCCCTCAAAATTGTTTGAAGCACACTTTACTCTTGTGCTTCATAGGAAAGATAGGAGAAATGGTTGCCATGGTAACAAAATATAAATATTTTCCCATACTTATAAATTTTACTTTCTCTTACCTATGTATATATGTAATATATATATAGAGAGAAAGTATTGGATTCATGTCAAAAATTCGATGTCGAGATTTTGATGGATCTTCACGTTTTGAGGTCCCCTGAATCCAAAAAAGTGGTTTTCGCGACATGGTCTGTCTGTGTGTGTCTGTGTGTCTGTGTGTGTGTGTGTGTTCAATTTTAAGCATGAAGGAATTGAGCTAGGAGGTTGAAATTTTATATTTAAGTTAAACACCTCCCGGGACCGGAAAAATAAGCTTTTAATCAAAATCGGCCAAAGAGTACTAGTACTTTACTGATGTACTTTTTCAGTTTTTTTCGATTTTCTCAAAATTCGCTCTAACGATTTTGATTAAAATTCAAAAATCAATTAATTTTTAGATGCTCTTTCAAATGTATATTCTCGTTTTGCCCTCAAAATTGTTTGAAGCACACTTTACTCTTGTGCTTCATAGGAAAGATAGGAGAAATGGTTGCCATGGTAACAAAATATAAATATTTTCCCATACTTATAAATTTTACATCTGAATTCAAATATTCCCTACTGCCGGGAACTAAATGCGTGTCGACACGAAAAATCTGGTGTGACAAGCACAGAACACAACTTTCGATTACCGAAGGTAAGAGAAAGTTGTGTGCTGTGCGCCAGTCACACCAGATTTTTACATCTGAATTCAAATATTCCCTACTGCCGGGAACTAAATACATGTCGACACAAAAAATCTGGTGTGACAAGCACAGAACACAACTTTCGATTACCGAAGGTAAGAGAAAGTTGTGTGCTGTGCGCCAGTCACACCAGATTTTCTTTTTATTAGATTAAAAATCAATTGAAATAGAAATGCCTGAACCCATAATAGATAATATTATATTACAACGGTTATCGTCAAAGTCTTAAATGGCCTAAGTTGCCGAAAAGACTGTGTGAATGTGTGTGTGAGTGTGAGTGTGAATGAGAAAAAAGTGTGAATGTTTAAAAAAAAAAAAAAAAAAAAAAAATCAATTATTATTTAAATTCCCATTTTTTTTAAATTTATTTGTGTCTTTAATTGTTTCAAAGAAAACATATATGTCTCTCTCTCACTTGCAAACATTATCGTCTCTCTCTACTCTTTTTAAATTCCCTTTCCACCTTATCTTCGCATAGGAACAATGTTAATTTCCTATAGGGATTTGTATGTTAATTTCGATTCAAAAGGGGGTCCCCTTTAGAACTTTTTAGGCATTTAAAATTTTTTTTCCAATTCTTATGAAATTTTGTATTTATTTACGATTCTATATTGTGTATAAAATGTCCAAATATGAGATTAAAATTTTGAAAAATAACCATAGTTTATTTGAAGCAGTCAACATTTAAAATCCAAGTTTGAAACTAAGGTGCTATCGGAAACTAAATATATCTCGACACAAAAAATCTGGTGTGACCAGCACAGTGCGCAACTTTCTCTTACCGAAGGGTAAGAGAAAATTGTGTGCTGTGCGCCAGTCACACCAGATTTTTGAAAAACTAATCCTTTCTAATATATAAAATCCAATTGTACTATATAAAATAAACTTCTAGAGTTTTTTTCTTAATTTAAGAGAAAAAAAAACTTCTAAATATTTAAGTTGGTGAATCATATTGTCTGTTTTAAGTCGTATTTAGAGGATGACGTCGGCTGTGACGTCATGCCTCTTTCGAATGAATCGAGCATTGCGCGTTGCGTCGCGTTCGGTGTTTGTATATCGTCATCTCTATAAATCGGCTCGATCGAGAGTTGAAAAACTGTCAGCGATGATTTATGGCTATTCGACTTTCAAATTCCATTCTTGTTTCAATGAAAAAAAAAAAATATATATATATATATATATATATATATATATATATATATTATATAGTTAATTATTTTTAACAAAAGCATAAATAAAGTGAATGAACAAAATATTTAGACCTCATAATTTTTAGAATTTTTCTTATCATAATATCTTAAGTTTGAAAGATTTAATTGCTCAAAATAAATTTCCATCGTTTCATTCATTCATTAATTTTATTACTTTATACTTTCAAGTATACATAGAGATAGTATTGTAATAGTCAAAAAAACTCGAGAATTTGATAATTTTTGAAGTAGGTATCTCTTTGAGCCTATAAAAAGTATTTTTGAATTTATGTCTATAAGAGTATGTGAATGCGACATAAATAAAGTCTTCGAACAAATTTGTCAACCGGAAATGGATTTTAGGAACATTTTTCCTTCGAATCAAAATCGAGTCGGGAGTCAGCGTCTTTGAGGGGGTATTTTCCCTTTTTTTAGGAAGCCGTTCTCGTCAATAATAATTAAATTATTTTTATTTCAAAATTCAGGAAATCGCTTTGAAAAAGAACCTAGTTGCAGATCATTAGTAATAGAATTTGATTTTCGGTTTAACTGTTGTTTATTTGTAAAAATTACAACGTTTCGGCCTTCTTCAGGTACAATTCAGCTAAGATTATAAAGGTTATTACAATCTCAATTGAACTACTATATAATAATGAATGAGATTGAGATTGTCACAGATGTACCAACCTTTATAATCTTAGCTGAATTGTACCTGAAGAAGGCCACAGAATGAGTGGCCGAAACATTGTAATTTTTACAAATAAACCACAGTTAAACCGAAAATCAAATTCTTTTACTAATGATAACAACTGTGAAAGCCTAAACTCCAAAATCAGTTCAGATCCTCAGCAAGAATTTTAATTTCTCTCTAAATTCTTCTTGACTGATGGATTTAAATCCTAGATCCTGGATCGGATTTAATTCCAAAATCATCGCGAGCCTATCCCTGAGACCAAATTAATAAATTTTTTCATAAAACTCTTCAATACAGATTACAAAATTCTTATTCGATTTTTTTGGAATAGGCCTTAGAAATATATTTTTAATTTCTAATTATAATATTTCCACTCATTTAAAAAAAATAAATAAAAATTTTTATTTTTTTATGATTGACCTGAAAGTAAGCGTAAATTTCTCATAAAAAAAATGATAAAATTTTTTAAACCTATTCATAACCATAAAAAAGAGAAAGAAGAAAAAAAAATCTTTAGATGGAATTGGGAAAAGAAGTTTGGTAGTAGAACTACTATATAATAAAATAATAGGAGGAATGAGGAGTTCTACTAGATAACATTTTTTCACCCCCTTGGGTTGACATTGTCACTGGGTTGTAAGCTGTAAGCTGTAAGCCGGCTCACCGGCTTGGCTTGTTAACAGGCTGAGGGCGGGGGTAGCGAGATTCCCTCTCACTGTTTACAGCCTCCGTCCAATTGAAGCAAGCCGGGGATATTTATTGCCTCTTTGCTTAGTGCAAAAAAAACGGAGTAGAATATATGCTGGCTAAAGAATTACGCTCTATTTTTTTTATATTTTGGAGAGTATTAAAAATAAGAGAACCCTCTACTAAACTTTTCATGTTTTTTATAAGTTTTTTTACAAAATACAAATTTTCATTATTATTTCAGATTTTCATTACAGTAGAATCCCGATAATTCGTAAGGCCAATTTAAATCCACTAGGCCTGGGTTCGGATCCCAGGCAGTCCGATGAATATTTATTTAAATTATTTGCTTATCAAATGATATAAATAAATGTTCCTCGACTCCACTATATTATAATATATATATATATATATATATATATCGAATTTAATAAAGTGTATCCAAAAGAATATCCTAGAAAGTTTTGGAGAAGTCATTCCGGATTTTTTTTTTTTTAATAAAATTAGAAAAAGCTAAAAAAGTACATCACTAATGTACTAGTACTCGAAGTTTCCCAAAATCGAGATCAAAGATATTTTGTTTTCACTCCCGGAAACAGGCTATAAATTTTAAATTTGAATAGAAATCGTTAGAGCTGTTTTGGAGATCTGATTTGCTTACATATAAACAAACAAACGTACATTGCTCGTTTAATAGTATAAGAAAAGATAAGATAGCCCTCGGGCCTTGGTGTAGGTGTTAGCATGCTGGCCTTCTGTACCATGGGTCGCGGGTTTGCATCCTGTCTCATGAGACAATTTATTTCAATTTAATTGGCTACCAATGAATTGAAATAAATATAGACGGGGTCTAAATGGCCTCCGTTGCCGAAAAAAAGATAAGATTAACACAAACAACCAAAGAAAGAAGGCAACGCCGAGAGTTGAACCAGATCTGTCGATTTGGACTCACATGCCCTAGACCAAACTCGGCTATATATCCAATGGATAGCTAATTTTCGTCATCAGGAAATATGTCTGGGATAGAAGTGACCAATTTCATAGAGGCGCAAACTGTCTATATATAATTTATCTAGCTTCAGTGACAGAGAAATTAGAGTATCGTCTTTTGGCTGAATCGTCTACAATTATTTTGAATTAATTTTATGCGTTAACATAAAAAATCCAAGTAAATATTATTATAAAATCATGGACCAACACATGATATATATAATTATTTATTATTATAAAATTCAGACTTTCCTCTCCTGCTGCACTGTCGATTGGCAAATGGCGAAATTGAAATGCAACACTAGGAGAGAGAATCAATTGGCGGCCTGGACCTAATCCTGCGTCACGTGCAAATGTAGAGATAATTTATTCAAATGCATTGTCTCTGCTGTATTCCTCCCCCATAATTCATAGAAAGAGAGGGCGAGAGATGGAATATTATCGATTGCAAATTATAAATTTTAAAATTATGTCTCTCTTTTTATTTTAATAAATAATAATTATTAAAAAAAAATAGCGGCTTTTCTTATCCGCTTATTATATCAAAATAGAGATTAAATAATTTAACAAATTGATGACTAAAGAGATAAAAACAGCTCGTGCCCTGGGGATTGGATTAAAACTTGGTTCCATTCCCTTTTTAAAAACAATAAGCACTGACCTGTTGCTGAGAGTAAGGGAAACGCATCCTTTTCTCAGGGTAGGGTATCTTGTCGCCGTGTATTTCCGTTGAACAACGGAAGTCACAGTACCGTCATTTCCCTTTTACACGACCAGTGTAAAATTCCCATTCAAACACGCAAATATATAAATATAAATAAATTAAAATATTAAAGTTAAAAAAAAATATCATTGCATTTATTATCATTTATTTATTATATTTGTTTTATTTAAAACGCGCGATTTAAAGGAGATATCCGGATTATTATTATTATCCATGCCATTGACATTGTTTTGTTTTGTTTTTTTTAGTTGTAGTAAATTTCTATTTTAATTCATCGAATATAATTAAATACATTCACCTGTTTTTTTTTTACGTGCATTGCCAATTCATTAATGATTTCATTCCTCTTTATTCTATCAATTTTTTTTTATCAAAAAAATATATGGAATCACAACTCATCAAAAAAATGTGGAATAAGGATTGCCTTGAAGAACATAATATTCTCACCCCCACCACTCTTCCCTTCACAATTTTTTTATTTTATTTCATTAAATTCTATCTTCACAATGTCAATTTTTGTTTTAATTTTTCTCTACTCATATTTAAAAAGACTTAATTAATAGTTTCACTAAATAATTAGCAATTATTTTTACTACTAGAATCATGAGATCATTTATACTACTAGAATCTTGACCCGCTTCACCTTAATGCTAGTCTTTCCAAGCATCTGAACTTGCGACAGTCTTCTCTCGTCTCTATTTGAATTTAATCCTCTAATTTTTCACATCTCTATTTAAATTTAACCTCACCGATTGGATAAGGTGTATGTGTTTGTTGACCTATATATTACAAAAATTTAACAGGATTTTTTTTTTTTTTTTAAACACACTTTTCCATTCACACTCATTCACACATACACACAGTCTTTTCGGCAACTCAGGCCATATAACTTTTACGATATCCGTTATTAAGAAAATATATGTATTGGGGTCCAGGCATTCTTATTTAAGCCATTTGGTATCCAAATGGCTTAAATAAAATCATCGGACTGCCTGGGATCCGAACCCGCGTCTTTTGGTATAAGAGGTTAGCACCCTAACCCCTACACCAAGCCCCGAGGTAATAGAATTTTTACTTTCTCTTACCTCTATATATGTTAATATATAGAGAGAGAAAGTATTGGTTTCATGTCAAAAATTCGATGTCGAGATTTTGATGGATATAGGCCTACACGTTTTGAGGTCCCCTGAGTCCGAAAAAGTAGTTTTCGCGACATGGTCTGTCAGTCTGCCTGTCTGTCAGTCTGCCTGGGTTCAATTTAAATCATGAAGGAATTGAGCTAGGAAGTTGGAATTTTATATTTAAATTTTGTACTCTCCTGGACCGTGAAAATAAGCTTTTAAAAAAAATCGGCCAAAGAGTACTAGTACTTTACTGATGCACTTTTTCAGTTTTTTACGATTTTCTCAAAATTCGCTCTAACGATATTTTTTTTAATTCATAAATCAATTATTTTTTAGATGCTCTTTAAAATGTATATTCTCATTTTGCCATTGAAATCTTCTGAAGACCACTTTACTCTTGTATTTCATAGAAAAGATAGGAGAAATGGTTGTCATGTTAACAAAATATAAATATTTTCCCACACTAATAAAATTTATATCTGCATTCAAATGTTCCGTACTGTCGGGAACTAAAAATTAGGAACCGACCGAATATTCGGTTTCGGTTACGGTTTCGGCCAGTTTCGGCCAAAAATCATGGTTTCGGCCGTAGTTTCGGTTTCGGCCAAAAAGTAGCCGAAACCAGAGTCTGAAAAAATGGGATGAGACTCGCATGCAAAAAAAAAAAAAGTCAAATGATTTGCACTTGAGAGAGAGAGAGAATAAAATTTAATCTCCCTAAAAAAAAGGTAAAATGAAAAAAATTGTTTATAGGAAATACAAGTTTCTTCGGTTTCGGCCGAAACTAAGGTTGAGGCCGTATATTCGGTTTCGGTTTCGGCTGAAAATCTTGTTTCGGTCGGACCTTACTAAAAATATATCGACACGAAAAATCTGGTGTGACAAGCACAGAACACAACTTTCGATTACCGAAGGTAAGAGAAAGTTGTGTGCTGTGCGACCAATCACACCAGATTTTTAGAATAAAATTCATATAAATCGATTATTATTTAGATGCTTTTTTAAAAAGTATATCTGTAATATTTTGTGAAAATTGTTTGAAGTACACTTTATTATATTTAATTTTTTTATTATTTATTATTAATAGTGGTATTTTAATTATTTAATTAAATTTTATTAATATTAAAATTCCTGATCAAAAGTTGGTGTCTTCATGTAGCTTCTTTTCTCTTTTCTAAACTCTATGCGTTCATAGATACTCTTTGCTCTTTTTCTATATTCGTTGTTTCAAGTTGAAATTTGTCTTGTGATATTCTGACGTTTAATTTTTTTTTGTGTTGTGTTTTTTCCTTGCCTCCAATATTCTCATCGAAATTTTCTTCTCAAATGTGTGAGTAGCATTTATAAATAAATAAATATTAATATTTTAATAAAATATATTGGTAGATATAATTATTAGGTTATTATAGTAGGTTATTTTTGATAAATCACAGCACTCATCCGTAGACACATTCATTCCATACAAATACACAACAGAATTCCTTAATTATATTATTTAAATAATTAGTACAAATTTAAAATTATATAATTCCTTATTTATTATGCCATGGATTTACGATCGTATATATTTTTAACATTATTTAGGGCTATAAACATACAAACACACCTTCACAGAAACCTAATCAATTTTCTTAAATTTTTGAATTAACAAATTTTTTTAATCTAGTGAATTTTTATAATGTGGGATAATGATCAACTGACAACTGATTCATCACTCAGAGAAATATTTGCTTGTATTTATCGAAATAACATTTATTAATCATTTAATTTACTAAATATAATATTTTGAGGCTTCTAATGATTTTACCATGAGAGCTTTCAAACATTTTTTTTTTTTTAATTTACTGGTATATATTTTATTATCAATCTTATTTTATTATTTAATTAATAGCTTATTTGTTCTTTTTTTATTAAAGAGATTCATTCATTTGAACTTCAATTTTCTGCATTGTTTTAATTTAATCCAAATCACTTCATCATCATATAAATTTATCCTCTAAGATTGTACGTATGTTGATGAAATAGTAGGCACCCAGGAAAATGGGATTTTTTGAATATTTATAAATATTAATCTCAGTGGCGTACCGAGGGGGGGGGGCGAGGGGGGCGGTCCGCCCCAGGCCCCGAGCCGGCATAGGCCCCCATATATTTATAAAAAAAAAATTTAATGAAAATTTCCCTTTGAGAGGCCCCGGGGCCCTCAGGGCTCAAGTAAAAATGGGAAAATTTAGATGAAAAAAAAGAAAATTTAATGAAAATTTCTCTTTGAGAGGCCCCGGGTCCCTTAGGGCTCAAGTAAAAATGGAAAAATTTAGATAAAAAAAAACAAAATTTAATGAAAATTTCTCTTTGAGAGGCCCCGGGGCCCTTAGGGCTCAAGTAAAAACAAAATTTAATAAAAATTTCCCTTTGAGAGGCCCCGGGGCCTTCAGGGCTCAAGTAAAAACAAAATTTAATGAAAATTTCTCTTTGAGAGGCCCCGGGGCCCTCAGGGCTCAAGTAAAAATGGAAAAAATTTAGATAAAAAAAGAAAATTTAATGAAAATTTCCCTTTGAGAGGCCCCGGGGCTCAAGTAAAAATGGAAAAATTTAGATAAAAAAAAGAAAATTTAATGAAAATTTCCCTTTGAGAGGCCCCGGGGCCCTCAAGGCTCAAGTAAAAACAAAATTTAATCAAAATTTCCCTTTGAGAGGCCCCGGGGCCCTTGGGGTTCAGGGAAATACGGTATTTTAAAAATATTTTTGTGTATGTAGGAGAAGGATATTTAAAGATGAGCAGCCCCCCAAAAAAAAAAAATTCAATATAAGGCCCCCGCTTCTAGTGCCGCCCCAGGCCCCCAACTGCCTCGGTACGCCTCTGATTAATCTTAATTATGATAACTTCTAGGGTTAATATTAAAGCAGCAACATGCGTTTTCTTATATGATTATTTCATTGTTTTATTTTTATTTTTTTACAATACACAACAGAATCACTCAATTATATTATTTAAATAATTATATAATTCTTGATTAATTGTTGGCATCCAAGAAAATGGGATTTTTTATGTGTTGTGAATTTTTTTGACAATTCATAGACTATATCTAAGCTTAGGGATAATTTAATTTTATTAATGTAATGCTTCTATTTAATTTTTACTTTCTCTTACCTATGTATATATGTAATATATATATAGAGAGAAAGTATTGGATTCATGTCAAAAATTCGATGTCGAGATTTTGATGGATCTTCACGTTTTGAGGTCCCCTGAATCCAAAAAAGTGGTTTTCGCGACATGGTCTGTCTGTGGGTGGGTGGGTGTGTGTTCACTTTTAAGCATGAAAGAATTGAGCTATGAGGCTGAAATTTTATATTTAAGTTAAACACCCCCGGGACCGGAAAATAAGCTTTTAATCAAAATCGGCCAAAGAGTACTAGTACTTTACTGATGTACTTTTTCAGTTTTTTTCGATTTTCTCAAAATTTGCTCCAACGATTTTTTTTTAAATTCAAAAATCAATTATTTTTTAGATGCTCTTTAAAATGTATATTCTCATTTTGCGATTGAAATCTTCTGAAGACCACTTTACTCTTGTGTTTCATAGGAAAGATAGGAAAAATGGTTGCCATGGTAACAAAATATAAATATTTTCCCATACTTATAAATTTTACATCTGAATTCAAATGTACCGTACTGTCGGGAACTAAATATATTTCGACACGAAAAATCTGGTGTGACAAGCACAGAACACAACTTTCGATTACCGAAGGTAAGAGAAAGTTGTGTGCTGTGCGCCAGTCACACCAGATTTTTTTAGGTGCAGTGTGAGTCAATATTTAAACCCCCCAAGTGTTGTTTTGTGATTATTTCATTGTTTTTTTTTTTTTTATTAGGCTATGAAAATATTTTTTTAGCAACTTGTGTTGTTAGTCCAGGATCCCAGGCCCATTTTTACAAGTTGTTACTATCAAGCTAATTTTCCGTGAATAGCTTCATTTTGATGAGACGACCAATTTTTTCTCTTACAATAATTCTTGATTGTGGTAGCTAACAGGAGTAGCAGGGATATAATATTTCAATTTGACGATTCTCAAAAATTTATTATTATTTATGGGTTTTTTTATTAAATCTTAAGAAAATTATTAACATTATTGAAAAAAAAAAAATTTGTCCTACAAAATATATGGTTTGATCAAAGAGTCCCCCACTTCGAACACATGTGCAGTGCTCTTTGGCAAGCCATATTTTTGTGGGACAAATTATTTTTTCAATAATGTTAATAATTTTCTTAGATTTAATAAAAAATCAGGACTGAAGGATTCCGGGGAAGCTATGTTAGTATAAGTGGCGTAGGATTTCCATCTTTTTTATAAAAACAATGAAATAATCACATGACAAAACTTAATTAATAACTTATTTTTCTCTCGACTGTCTTCATTTTTTCATTTTTTTGGTTTTGTTCATTGGTTTGTTTGTTAACTCTTCTTCTTTGGCTTGATGTATCTAAAAGTTGGAAAAAATGAGCTTGGGAAGCCTCTTTAAGACTAGTTGAAGTGATATTTATTAGAAAATAAATCATAACTCCCTTTGTTTTCAACATTTCAAGCTGAAATTTGCACTGAATATTCAGAAAGAGATACAGATTTAGAAAAATAAATATTCATTAATAAATTGTTGAGTTTGATGGCTGTAGATATTCAATTAGGAGAGGACAGGAGACTTCCCGGGACACAGCAGCCAAGTGAAAGTAAAAAACGTTATATCCTGTAGCCGACGTTTCCAGCGCTAGTCGCACTCATCTTCAGGGGACGTCGGCGACAAGATATAACGTTTTTTTTATTTTCACTTGGCTGCTGTGTCCCCTGCTGTCGCCGACGTTTCGAGCGCGAGGCGCACTCATCTTCAGGGGACGTCGGCGACAGGATATAACGTTTTTTATTTTCACTTGGCTGCTCTGTCGGAAAGGCTCCCGTCCTCTCCTAATTAAATCATTAATTTTTATATTAACCCTCCCCCCTCTCCAAAAACCAATCAACTATTTTTACTTTCTCTTACCTCAATTTTTTTTTAACACTCACACTTTTTTCCTCATTCACACTCACACTCACACACACATTCACACAGTCTTTTCGGCAACCTAGGCCATTTAAGATTTTAACGATAACCGTTGTAATGAATATATCTATTGGGGGTTCAGGCATTTCTATGGTATTAAGCCATCTGGTATCCAAATGGCTTAAATAAAATCTTCGGACTGCCTGGGGTCCGAACCCGCGCGTTTGGTATAGGAGGTAGGCACGCTACCTACTCGCCAAACCCCGGGGCTCTCTTACCTTTATATATGTTAATATATATAGAGAGAAAGTATTGGATTCATGTCAAACATTCGATGTCGAGATTTTGATGGATATACACGTTTTGAGTTCCCCAAAATAATATCTCAAGAACGAAAAGAGCTAGGAAGTTGAAATTTTATATTTAAGTTAGGCACCCCCCCCCCTCCCCGGCACGAGACACGAAGCTTTTGATCAAATCGATTAAATAGTACTAGTACTGTACAGTAAGAGTACAGTATACGTTCCAACGATTTTGATTAAAATTCAAATATCAATTATTTTTAAAAATATTTTAAAAAATATTGCACAGTTTAAATATGTTCTTAGTGATTTGTTGGGTTATCCTCAAAAATAACTTTTTTGAGAATAGAACTCCGATGGATTCCCAGTATGTGTTCAGATATAAAGAATTGGATTCATTTCAAAAATTCAGAATTCTGAATTCTTTAGAGGCCCCCTGAGTCCAAAAAATGGATCCCCGCAAAATGGCCTGTCTGTGAGTTGGTGAACATCAGGTGACACAAAGCTTCTGAACAAAATCGGCCAAAAAGTACTAGTACTTTACTGATGTACTTTTTCAGTTTTTTCGATTTCGTCAAAATTTGCTTACAGATTTTGATTAAAATTCATAAATCAATTATCTTTTAGATGCTCTTAGACCTCGCCTCATTTTTTATTCTTTTTTAATTCGAAACCAATAAAAATTTCATCGCTTGGAACGAAAAGTAAATTTCTAAATTGTGTTTGTTGGACCTAGCCACCGAGGACTGGTGCCTCTAAGCGGGTCGTAATAAATTTATTTATTTATTTCAATTGACATAAATTTCTCGCCTGGGACGGGAAGCGAATCCTTCACTTTGAGATTTGTTCTTATTTCTAGCTAAAATATAGTTTTAAATGATTGCTTAATTTCCTATTCCTACTATTTCCTATTATTATATTCAATCAAATATCAAAAGCAAAATAATATGCAATTATCAAATTCTAATAATGGCTCTTTGAATAATTCAAATAAAAACATTTTGGTTAAAATTAAATAGAGATTTTTCATTATTTTACCTGTATTTGTTACCTTTTATTATTGCACTTTATTAATCCAAAACAAAAGAAATTTAACGATATTTAAAGTATATTTTTTTTTTTTTTTAGTTAATTGTTAGCTTTCCAATCCAAAAATTGCGCAATATTGTAACTTGATTAAAATTTTATAAATTTATTTACGTATCGATTTGTATCGATTACAATTTTCTTGAAAACTATTTATAAATTTTCCGGGTCAAGAAGGCGACTTGATTTGTGTGCGATCGAAAATCGATTGATTTATTTTGTGCAACCAACTTGAGATTTAATCATTCATCATCTGCTGAAAAAACACAATAAATTTTATATGGATAATAAAATTTCTTAACTAATTAGAATTTAATTTTTATCTTCTTTTACCTAAATTAATTAAAGCTCTTGTGTGTATATCACGAGTCAACTAATTTTATTATTTTTGAATAGAGAAAGAAAGTATTGGATTAATGTCAAAAATCGATGTCGAGATTTTGATGGATATACACTTTTAGAGGTCTCCTAAATCCGAAAAAGTGGTTTTCGCTTCATGGTCTGTCTGTCTGTGTGTGTGTGTGGGTGTGTGTCAGTGAACGAAATATCTCAAGAACGAAAAGGGCTAGGAGGTTGAAATTTTATATTTAAGTTAAGCACCTCCCTTGCTCCTGACACGAGGCTTTTGAACAAAATTCGCCAAAGTGTAGGTATACTAATACTTTACTGATGTACTTTTTCGGTTTTTTTCGATTTTCTCAAAATCCGCTCCAACGATTTTGATTAAAATTCAAAAATCAATTATTTTTTGGATGCTCTTTCCAATGTATGCCTGGTAATCTCCTTTTACTCTCAAAGTTGTTTGAAGACCACTTTACTCTTTTTTTTTTTTTTTTTACTTTTTTAAACCCTTTTTGGCTACAGAGACCATTTAGGGGTTATTTCTTTATTAGTATAATTTTTAAATACAAGTACCGTGTCTACCGAGGGGTGTTCCACACGCTGATTGCTCGGGGTCACCAATCCTTAACTTTCGCCGCGCTCGCCATCACTGTCGCTCTTCTCCGTTGCCAGGCCCCACTTTACTCTTTTACTTCATAGGAAAGTTAAGAGAAATGGTTACCCTGGTAACAAAATATAAATATTTTCCCATACTTAGAAATTTTACATCTTGAATTCTAATATATTGGCGTAAACTAAATACATGACGACACAAAAAATCTGAAGTGACAAGCACAGTACACAACTTTCTCTTGCCGAAGGGTAAGAGAAAGTTGTGTGCTGTGCGACCAGTCACACCAGATTTTTGTATAATTATTTAAACAATATATTTTGAAGGCCGAAGATGGCAGGGTGGATCTTTGCCGAAACGTTCCAATAAAGAGCGCTTATAATTTTAAATAGAGGCTCAATTATTAGCTTCATCTTATATCACTTCAAACTTACAAAATTCATTTGAAAATTTGTATACTGCTACTTTTGATATTTAGAACTGAAATTGTACATATTCTTTGAAAAGTCCGTGAAGTCTGAGGCCATAGGTTTTTTTTTTTTAAATTTTACCCTAAAAAACATAAGCTGTATAATCTAAAAATTAATTAAACTTTTTTCATAAAGATAAAATTCGAAATTAAAAGGGAAAATTTATTTAATTCTCCGAGAATCCGTCTGTCATTCAGAGGAGAGAGAACATGTTCGCTTTTGAGAGAGAGAGAGAGAAAATTAATTTGATTAAATGAAAAACAAGTTGCCTGTGTACATTAGCTAATTGCTTAATAATAAATAAATCGTCAATGAAATTGAAGTAAAAGTAAAAAATGAAAAAAATAAAGCCCCGAAGAATATTGGCGATATGTGGAAAGCAAGGAAGGCGCCGGGGGACTCCGCCCCTGGGCCCCCTGCTAACTGGCCGCCGTGTAAACCTGGCACTGGCAAATCAATATCTGCGCCGGGGGGCTCCCTCTCCGGCTGTTTTCCTTGCCACCAACCATTCTTTGCTTTTACACGGAAATACACGTTTTCCAATTCACTATCCCGCTCACTTGGTTTTTCTTTTCTACTACTAAATAGAAAAATATTATTAAGACTTGCAAGTGTTATAAACTACAATAATAATTTTCTCTTTTTTATCAAATTATTCAAACTCTCTCTTATTAAATGTATTTAGAAATATTTAATAATCAAATATGACGCAGAATTGGCTACTTGTCGAAACTAGAGAGGTTAGATAGACCTCACAATAAAGAAAATAAGAGATAGTAAAAATCTGGTGTGACTGGCGCACAGCACATAACTTTCTCTTACCTTCGGTAATCGAAAGTTGTTTTCTGTGCCTGTTACACCAGATTTTTCTGTATCGACATATATTTAGTTTCCTCCGATATATTAGAATTCAAGATGTAAAATTTATAAGTATGAATATAAATATTTATATTTTGTTATCATGGCAACCTTTTCTCCTATCTTCTCTATGAAGTTCAAGAGTAAAGTGGTCTTCAGAAGATTTCAATGGCAAAATGTGAATATACATTTTAAAGAGCATCTAAAAAATAATTGATTTATGAATTTAAAAAAAAAATCGTTGGAGCGAATTTTGAGAAAATCGAAAAAACTGAAAAAGAACATCAGAAAAGTACTAGTTCTCTGGCCGATTTTGATTAAAAGCTTATTTTCACGTCCTAGGTGGGTGTCTAACTTATATAAATAATTTCAACCTCCTAGCTCAGTTCTTTCATGCTTAAAATTGAACACACACTCACCCACCCACAGACAGACCATGTCGCGAAAACCATTGGCCCGCAGGCGATTGAAATTCTTATGTATTTTTTTTCATGATTGTTGCTCAGGGGCCCACATCTTGTGGGTACGTGGATGGCGACCACGGGCTGCCCTAGCTGGGACTGGCAATACTTCTGTTCTTTGCATCAGTCTCTTCCCTTCTATATTTTCACCGTACGACGGGCCGGCCTGTTCTATTTCTTCCCATTAACCTCCGACCCCGCACCGAGGGATTAAGGCGAAGAAAGAAGTAGAGTGTCATTTTTTGGCTGCATCCGCCTCCACAAAACGTTCATTTAATATAAGATATTCTGTATTCGCTTTACATCTTAGCATAGAGGTAGAAGTCTCGCTACGGGTCAGAAATTCGCTTCAATAATATTATCTTCACTGATAAGAGACAAAAGGAAAAATTGTAATTTAATCCTGGTCAACGTTGATGCCTGTACATATCATTGACGGCTAATCGTAACCTACTAATTTGCATTTTATAGTTCACATATGTGCAATCAAATAATTTTATTATAATATAGGCCTACAGTATAGGTTTGTTTGCTTTGCTATTCGTCATTTTTAGTCTTGAAGATGAGAGGGAATTGTTATCTAAATGAGTAAAAAATACATGAGATTATTTATTGACTGCCTACTTTCTTCACTTCTTACTATTTATTATTGTTGGTAAATGTCCTGGTCCTCAGGAGCCAAGTCCCGTATCTAAATGAGACATAGCATTAGAACACCGTACACCTAACCGATCCCAGGCTGGAGATCCCGGGTTTGTGATCACTTAACCCATATGTAAAAATATACTCAGATAATAACACCATGATCAATCCAGTCTGATCGAGGAGATTTAATAATCTTGGAAACACCTGTTTTATATTAATATTTAAAATATCACTGTAGTTTCTTTCAGGTAAAACAGCGAAATACATGAAAGAAACTGCAGGGAAATTTTAGAATTGAGGATATTTAATATTAATATCTTATTTTGTTGCATATTTACATTATTTTCTCGTCCCACTCTGAAATTGACAAGTATTAGGTTAGGCCCCCGAAAATATTTTTCTGAATACGTGCCTGTGGCTTCATCATTTTATTTGCTTGGCGCTTAATTGAATTGCATTACCTCACAGATTATCCGACTCATTGAAAATAAATTTGTTTTTTGAATTGATTAGGTTCATAATTCCTCAGCTAATCCCTAAGAAAAATATTTTTATATATCTACTAGACGAAAGCCCCGCCTTCGGCGGGGCTTTCCGTCTAGCCGGGGGCTGCGCCCCCTGGACCCCCTTGCTCGCCTACTTATATACATACCGGTACATACATTTTCCCTTTTCATTTTTATATATAGAGATTATTTTAACGGTTAATTATTCATGAACTTAAGATTTTTTGTGAATCATATCCTTTCCGGGACTCTCCCGATACACAAACAAAAAATTTACGCCGATATTTTAGAATTCAAAATGTAAATAAATAAAAAATCGTAAACATGGGTAAATATTTATATTTTGTTACCATGGCAACTATTTCTAATAATTTTTATTTTTTTCTTATTTTAACGGCTAATTACTCATTAACTTATTGTTATTTGTGAAACAAAACCTGTCCGGGACTCTCACAAACATACACAGAAAATTTCATCATAATTGGTTCAGTCGTTTAGGAGGAGTTCAGTCACATACACACGTACAGAAGAATTATATATATAAAGAATATCATCAATATTATGAAAACTAAAAGTTTAAAAAAATAATAATAAAGAAGAGAAAATAATTTATAGTAAAAAAAATAAATAAATTCCTTTAATCCTAGCAAAAACGCGACTATTGGATTAGCCTTTCATCGTAACAAAAAAAAAAAAAAAAGTGAGAAAAATACAATAAAAACGCAAAGCGATTCAAAAGCGGGTTTTGTTTTCTATTAGTTGAAATGTCACTAAAGGGGTGAGTGGAGAGCTTTAAAATTTATTTTATGGAATTAAAAAAAAATCCAAATCAAATATTAAGGAAAATTATTCACCAAGTGTCAATTAATTAATTTATTTAAAATCAAGCAACACTTTTAAGTTATTTAATGAATCGCATATGAGACGGTCAGAAGCAAAAGGGTGTAAATGACGAATTCACTGTTTTGAGAAAATAGGAGTAAAAGTTTTTTTAAAATCTTTTCGGCTACAGAGGGCATTTAGGGGTGTTTATTTATTAATATATTTTTATTTTTACATAATATCGATGGCTACCGGGGACGTTCCACACGCTGATTGGTCGGACTCACCATTCCCGTGCTTTCACCGCGCTTGGCATCACTACAACGATTGTAGTGAGTGTTGCTCTTCCCCGTTGCCAAGCCCCCCGGCGGCGTTAAAGTTAAACCTTAGTACTTTATTATAGTATCCATTCAATTTTTAATTGTTAACGAATCATTATGAACAATATTCACGGAAAAATTTTAATTAGATTCGAAACGGGAATTTTTCAAATAATCTTGCCAACACTTAAATCCCTTTATCTCCAAGCCATGTCTCTTACACCCCTTTATTGGTGAATAGTGATTTAAAAATGTCAAAATTTATAAGGTCTGATAAATTTTTATTCCGATCCCCGAATAACAAACAATAGATAACAGGAGCAGGCAGCCAGGATACTAGTCTACACGAATTAAAACTCTCTGTTAGGAAACAGTTTCGGCTTTAATAAAATATCGCCATCTTCAGTCCCATAATCGAGAATATGAACTCAAATGACAGAGCATTGAGTCAAATAGTGGATTTGTCAGTTGGTGTTTATTATTATACATAAATTATTTGTACAAAATACAATACAATACAATCAGTTTATACACGATGTGGTAAGTTTAAGTTACAAAATGTATGTATAATAATACACACTATATGACAACTCCACTATTCATGGGCGTAACTAGAGAATTTGGCTGGATGGGGGGGGGGGGGGCATGGGACCAGCTATCCTCCGGTATTTTTTCAATTTTTCTTGGGGCAAGGAGCTTTCTGGGGGGGGGGGCAGGCACCCCGGCACCTTTCTAGTTACGCCCATGCCACTATTGGACTCAATGCTCTGTCATTTGAGTTCATACTCTCGATTATGGGACTGAAACGATATTTCATTAAAGCCGAAACTGTTTCCTAAACAGAGAGTTTTATTTCGTGGAGACTGATTGCCTGGCTGCACGCTCCTTTCCTATCTCCCCAGGGGGCCCACTAAGAAGCCCTGCTCTAGAGAACATCTTTCATGGGGTGGGATACCGTCGCCTATAAATTGACTAATTATTTGCCATGAGTTGGATTTAAAATTTGTCTCCAATAAAGATAAATCTTAATTAAATAATATCGAATTAAATTAATTAAATAGAACATCACAATTTGTCTATATCATTTAATGATGTTATATAGTAATATTTACGCAGATCTCACATGACCTTGACACGAAGACGAGTCTACTTTTCCGTAAATAAACCTGTTAACCACAGCATATTCTATACATGTAAAAGCTAAATAAATAATAATTTCGGAATGGAATAATATTTAAACGTCAGGAAATGCTGTTGGTAATGAGTGTCTAAGGGGGTGTCCCTTAGCCGTGTAAACAAACCGAAAGGCGCGTGTTTATGGCCCTCATGGCTGAATGACACTCCGACCGTCTAATAAACCACAAGGCGTCAATGAAGCGAGCGAGTCAAGTGGGATGGGATGGGATAGGATGGGATGGGAGTGGGGAAAATGGGGTTGCGGGTGTTGTAGCCAGGCCATTCACAAAAAGAAACAACCATCGCCCCCCCCCCCCCCTCCATCTCTTCCTACTCCACCTCTTCCGAAAAAAAAAACATACTTTAATGTAAAAACGTTTGGCCTATCTTCTTTAATAATAATAACAAATACAATCATCCCATTTCATTCATTTTAATGTATGCCCTAAATACAAAAATCCTTTATTAATCTTCTAAAGAGAAGAGAAAAAAAATATTTTTTCTATCTTCTTATTTCTTTTTTTTTATTTAAAACAAAAATTAATTAAGTAAAGTAAAAAGATTATTTCTGACCGCGAGATGAATTTTAATTATATTACATTTGTTTTTAAAATATTTTCGGTATTTTAATTTGATGACTTAATATGCGTATTAGAAGTAAGTAAACGTTGATTAACGTTAGGCGCTTAGAGATATATTTAAAATCTTTAAAGAGCCTAAGCACAGCGAATTTTACTTTTAATTCGCAAAGCAAAATTGGATCGACAACCCGCAACACACAACATGCACTTTTGTTGCTTTTTTTTATTAGAGAGTTGTTAAGATAGGACTGAAAAATATTTTGTGACATTGAGACACTTGAAATTCGTGAATATCTTCCTTTAGACCTTTTTGTATTCTCTACATATGCGTGATTAACTTAAACACGAAAGTTCCTCGGGTAAATAAAGGGGATCCCGATAGCAATTTCAAATCATAATTTCAAAAATCTTTGAAAACAATTGTTTAAGTAAAGAACTTCTTCCGGTTGACGTATTCACGTTTAAAGATAATATAGATCTACGATTTTAGTGTAAGAAATACATATATGTATTTGATATACCAAATTCCAACGATCTGGCTAGTTGCGTTTTTAAGATATCGGATTCACACACACAAACGCACATTCACACTGACAGACATCTTTCCAAAAATATTTTTTTGTCTCAGGAAGGTCTAAAACGTCAAGAATCATTAAAATCTTGAAGTCGAATTTTTTTACGACTATAATACTTTTTCTATTTCGTATATGATCTAAGTATACGAGAAAGTAAAAATTATATTATTAAGGGGTTTGGTTATATATCCAGAAGAGCCTGCCCCCTAGCCTTCAGAAATGATCAACATTCCGCATTGGTTTTTGCTTCTCTTGGACAATATGGAACTTATTAAAGTGTTTTGAACAAGGCCGAAGCATAACATTAATAACAATACTACAATTATGAAATTAAATAATGATACCCTCGGATGTTTTCAATAATTACACTTTGACTCTAACAAAATCCAAATTCACGACGCCCAAACAGCCCGAGTAAGATATTACAAAAGGAGCAGGAGGTTTACTCGATTGATTTTGCAGTTGGAGGTGCAGAGATGAAATAATTTTGAAAAAATTATATCGAGGATTTTTATTGACGAGACGACTGTTTCGGTCTTAAAATTGCAATCACAGTCGCCTTGTCAATAAAAATCCTCCATATAATTTTTTCAAAATTATTTCATCTCTGCACCTCCATCTGCAAAACCAATCGAGTAAATCTCCTGCTCCTTTTATAAAATCCAAATTATTAACAAGTTAGAATTTAGTTCATACGAACTAAAAAAAATATATTATTATTATTATTATGAAACCGTGATCCCCGTTTTTTATACTAAATGTGCTTTCCTGCCAGAGACAAACACCTCAAATCCAACCTCTGACCGTATCCATCTACTGGCACCCCTTGGAGTTACATCATTTCCTAACTCTAATTCTTCCTCCTGCGTTCATTTCTAGCTAATGAACCTATCTCTATTTCTAGTTCCTTTTTTCCAACCTTCAATTGCTTGGGAGAATGCGCTATTTTATTTTAAAATCAATAGTCATATAAGCCTATATTAGTTTATATTGAAAGTGGAATAAACTATTAGGAGAGTAGCTAAATTAAATATCAAATTTTAACCTCGTAGCCTTTCCATTCTTGAGATATTTTTTTCACACCCATAATTTTTCGGGATCCACTATTTTGGAGTCATGGACCTTCAAAAGAACAGCGTTATAATCAAAGAAAGTCTCAAGTCATTCGTTAATAATAAATATAGCATTTAGGGACAGTTTTCTGCAGCAGAAATTTTTATATAATAATGTAATAAACCTAAAAAAATTTTATAACATACACTAAATGGACAATCCGATTAAACTAGTTTTTATTAAGGTTCTAAAATTTAATATCTTTGAAGAAGATTGTGTATGCCCTGAATGGCCTCCATTGCAGAGTAGCAAAAAAAAATCAATATAATATAAAAAAAGAATACTTAAATAAAAAAATTTTAATTTAAAATCTTTTTCAAGCATTTTCAATAATCATTAGGTTCCTTAAATGATTGTTGACCTGATTCTCTTAGATGACGTAACAATGGTGATGGCTTTGCAGTGATCTCTCCGCGTTTATTGATCTCTCTAGGAGTCTTTGCCTAGAAGCAGTTGCTATCTTTTTTAGAAAAGTTCTTTTCTAACTTCAATAGGATTGGATACTGAGATAATTAAATTGTTATTTTTATTTTTATTCTACAAAAACTATAAAAGAATAATTAATTCGTTAAATAAACAAATTCTAATTTAACTTTTTTTTTAAAGTAACCGGACATTTAGACAATATTAATTTATTATTAATGTGTTGAGCCGCCATTTGCTTATAGGAATTTTTTGGGGACTCTAGGATTCTAATTTTTCGACCTCGAGGACCCTGTGCTAACTTGGGGAGGGGGAAGACAAAAACCTAAAAATTTTAGGACTTTTTCAGTTTTTATTTTGTTTTATATCTCGTAAACTAAGCATATTTTATGCACCATAGTACAAAACAAAGTTGTAGAATATTAAATTAGCTAAATTTGGTTGATAAAACGAATTTATACTCAATATTAACCAAGATACGGCCGATTAAAGTTATAAAAAAGTTTCTCCAAATGTAAAACAAATAGGAAATTTGATGGGCCGTATCTCGGTTAATATTCAGTCTAAAAATTCGATTTATCAACCAAATTTTAACAAATTTAATACTCTACAACTTTGCATTGCACATTATCGATGCTGGGTAGGCAGCCAAAACATAATTTTATTTCAATCTGCTCGTCTACCTTTCGGGTGCTAATCGTTCCCCTTCCTCAGGACTGAACAGGTATTGTACTATGCACAAAATATGTTTAGTTTACGAGATATAAAAGAAAATAAAAACTGAAAAAAGTTCTACCTCCCCCAAGTTGGCAGACGGTCCTCGAGGTCGAAGCCCAGGATCCTAGAGTACCCCCAAATAAACTGCAAAAATTTCCCAAGCAATTAGAAGCTCAACACAATAATAATAAATACATATCGTCTATATGTCCGGTGTTCATATTGTTTTCTCTCTTGACTGTAGACTTTAACGATACTCAAATTATTTAAATACGATATATGTGGGGCTCCAGGCACATGGATATTTATAAAATTTGAAATCGAAATAATTAAAATATTAATTAAATATTCATTGGACTACCTGGGAATGGAAACCGCGCGGCGCCCTTGGCTTTAAGATTATCAATATTGACATTTTAAACACCCCTAACCTCTCGGATGGAGCGAGGTGGGTTGACTTTATTTATTGTATTGATGTCATATCTGAGGTTCCGGGTTCGCTTCCCGTCCCAAACGAGAAAAATTTATTTCAATTGAATTAGCTACTAATAATTTGAAATGAATGGGAATAAGGTGTCGGAAAGGACCTTAAACAAAACAAAAATCTGGTGTGACTGGCGCACAGTACACAACATTGGCTCTTTGGAAGGAAGAACCGGAATTCTGAATGCCACTGCGTTTACAACTGTCATAAATTTTTAAACAAAATTTACTCTGTGTAATACCTACATACCACAGAATATTTTAAAATTGTTAATTTATTTAAAAACTAGCCGCGCTGCCCGCCTTCGGCGGGACGGACATACAGACAGACGGACACTCCGCAATTATTATATATAGATGCTGTCGTTATTTTATTTCGCGAATAATTTCCGCGGCTTTCTCAGTGCTCAGTTGAATGCACTAACAACAAAGACAACAACAACAACACTTAACAGATGTTCTAAGTACAATTTCTACTTAGATGAGAGACATCTCTTAACTTACAACTTAAAAATGAAACTTACTTTTAAAATAATGCATTAATAAGTGCTCTCCTCTCTCAGCGGGTCTAATGCCCTCAATATTGTTAGTATACTCTTTACTATAAACTGAGCTTATCATAAAAAACAAATCACATTTTTGACCGAATTCCAAATTTAACCGCAGACAATGAAAACAAAAATGATGAATGAAAATACATGTGTATTTATTTATTTATTCAAATTAATTCATTCATTTATTTATTTAAAAAAAAAAAAAACTTATATGACTCAAAATCATATTAAAAATTCATTCTTCCGTTTTAATTATGTACGCACGCTAATATATTTAATTTGTTGATTTGATTCCCTCTCTACTAATGAATATCTAACCATAAAATAAAAAATAAAAAAAATGTATTTTCTTTTAATATTGTGTGACTAACAACACATCAACGAAATTTCTTTTGTCTCGAGTTGTGAGATGTGCTGTTACATCCAGATTTTTGGGTCAACATTTTTTGACTTTTTAAAATAAACATTTTATCATTTTTTTACTTTCTCTTACCCTATATGTATGAAATATAGAAAGTATTGCTGTCATGTCAAAAATCCGATGTTGAGAGATTTTGTTGGATATGGGCCTTCATGTTTTTTGAGGCCCTCCTCCCGTGGAGTCCAAAAAGTTTAAAAGATATGAATTTTAAATTTTTTGATATGAAAAATCTAGTTTTGAGAAAAATGAGTTTTAAAGTTTGTTTGGTCCCTTTTCTCTTATCTCACCTTTGTCTTTTTTTTTTTTTTTTTTTAACACTCACACTTTTTTCTCATTCACACACACATTCACACAGTCTTTTCGGCAACTCAGGCTATATAAGACTTTTTACAATATCCGTTATTGATAAATATACATATATGGGGTCCAGGCATTCTTAACCTTTGTCTTGTTTTTTCAATATTTTTTATTTATTAGGCTTTACACTACAAAGATCATTTCACCTACACAGCATAATTGTACAATTACTTTTTTCTTTAAAATTAAAATTTTACATCTTTAATTTGAATATATTGGCGGAAA
>JAKCPI010014698.1:0-26427 GCA_023213315.1 Euborellia annulipes | reverse complement strand
CCCAGCTAGCAGAACCTCGTCAAAATGACGTCCGAAATTGGTCATAACTGGTCAAAAGACGTCAAATGACTAATTAAAACCTAAAATAAAACGTCTTTTTTGTGACGTCTTTAAAACGTGCAAAATATCACATTATAAAGACGTACCGATCAGGTACCGATCACGACACTTATTATTACTTTCTCTTACCTCCATATTTTTATTTTAATACGCATGCGCACACATTTCGCGCATGCACATGCATTTCCCGCATGCGCAACTGTTAGCACACTCAAAGGATCGTACCGGTTCAGTTAGTGACAGTCTATTATCTATGGTGGCAGTTAATGAAGTCATGTCTTTTATTGCTGTTGAATTTATAACTAATGATGATCCTGTAATGGCTATAGTCTGTAACATTGTCTTTTATATAATAGTGTATAGAAAATCGCGTTTTTTACAAAAGTATTAAAATAAAATATCGATATAGGTACTAATTAAAATTAAAAATTGAATAATTAAATCTCTCAAATATTATTTTATAATTAGTCATATATATATTAAATTTCAACTTTTCTATTTTTGTCATTTATATGGATAGAGAAGAGATGTATTTATTTGCTAAAATAATGTGTTTTATAATTATATTATTAATACAATTTAATTTTATATGCGAGTTAGTTTCTCATTTTATTTATCCATCAGATTATAAAAAGGTCAAAAAAAAGTCACGGAATCACGTTTTTTTGACGTTTCAAAATGTCGTCATCGGTCTGTGACATTAGTCCGTGATTTTTAGGTCATTTTGACGTCAAAAAATTGGTCAAAAAAAAGTCACGGAATCACGTTTTTTTGACGTTTCAAAATGTCGTCATCGGTCTGTGACATTAGTCCGTGATTTTTAGGTCATTTTGTCGTCAAACATAACGTCATTTCTGGTCATCTCTGACCAGTTTCCGACGTCATTTTGACGGGTCTCTGCTAGCTGGGTCTTTCAATTTGCCAACCAATTAAAATATAAACGTTAAGTATGATCAGTCAAATCGAAAACCATCAGGGAAATTGTTTATTATTATTATTATATCTCCGTTAATATACCCCGAAATGTTTTTCGTGCACGAAGACACCCACCCAACCAGTATCTGGCCGTAGCCATCTACCGGCACTCCATGAAGTTGCATTATTTCCTATCTCTACTTCCTCCTCACTCGTTCATTCATTTCTAGTTAATTAACTAATCCATAATTTCTAAGTTACACCCGGTTCTTTCTATCCAACCTCTTTTATGCTATATCCTAGTTTAAGGAAGAACTCCCTCACTGAGAGGGAACCTTGTTTATGTCCATTCCAGAGGACGGGATGTCACAGCAACTCCCTCTCCTCGTAGAGTTGCCTGGGGGGGGGGGGGGCTATTGTGGTGAGATCCAATATTCCAATCCAGTGCCTGCTTGAGGAACTGAGGCCATTAAGGTTCCCGATGAGAATATTTTGGAATAACATGTGACTGTCTTGGTAAAATTTTTCGTTAATTTTTTTCACCATCAATTCTGGTAACCCTATGATTAGGAAATTATGAAAAATTTGTAAATAACTTTTTTATTTAAATAAATATTTTAAGAAAAGCAGCTAGTATTTATTTCATTTATTTAAATACCCATAAGGCTGACGTTTCGGTCTCGGTATTGATTTATATTTATATACTTAAGTTATAACTTATTGGTATGAATTATATAATTGAGTCTTGGATATTTATCTCATATTGACAGCTCATAAGTTCTGAAGATGGTCTCGACCGAGACCGAAACGTTAGCCTAATGGGTATTAAATAAATGAAATAAATACTATCTGCTTTTCTTTCTTCGTCCTGTTACTCATTAACAACTTTTATCCAGCTATAAATCTACTTTTCTCTAAATATTGTAAGCTGTTTCAAAAATTGTGTAAAAAATTGTTGGCATGAAGGCGACAATTGCCTTCTACATACTAAAAAAAAACTTTAAGGGGGGGGGGGGGCGTAGTATTGTTATGTAGCCCCGGGGCCCGTCAAGTCTGTCTCTGCTGCCCTGACTGTATTGTCGGTGTTTACAAACTCAAACACTCACACCACAGATTATTTATTTATTAATTAACCTCAAAAGAAGAATTATATAAATAAATAATTAAATTCAAAAGATAAGAAAAAAAAAAAAATTTTGTTAATTTACATAACGATAGAAAGATTTATAATCCCTAATGTAGTTTCCCGAGGGAGCAAAAGTAAAAACGAACACACACACACACACAATATACATAGACAGACATTTGCGCTCGCGATTAGATTCGAATCGCTAATCGTAAAAAATGAAATACGACTCGTTGGGCTGACGTTTAAGCAATTTCGATGCCTTCTGTGAGAAGAGAGGACGTTGTTGTTGTTGTTGTTGTTGCTGTTGTTAGGGAGTCAAATAAAACCGCAGATTTGTTTTCTCACAGGGAAAGGCAAAAAAAAAAAGAGCCGAATGTTTAAACGAACGAATGAATATTCTTAGAATGAAATTAAAATATTTTCTAAGAAACGTTTTAAATAAACGAAATAAAGAAGTAGCTCGAGTAACTCGTGGTCTCTCGGTTTTGCTTCAGTTCTAGTCAAATAGTAAACTTATACGATAGATAGTAAATCATCGACAATAAACAAGAACACGCTTAATATTCTAGTTAAAAAAAAAAAAGTAGATTGAATATTAGGCTGGGATGAGTAGAGTAAGGGACGTCAGGTGGAGCTATAAATTTGCTGGTTATTATTCTCCAACCCCTTACTTAAAAAAAATAAGTTTTTTCATATATAATTAGCTATCTGATGTTTAAGGAAAGTTTTGTGAAGTTAGCAAAGGCATCATTTATAAAAATTATTAAATTATTAATTCTTTTTTTTTTTTTTTTTTTAAAGATTTAAGACTTGTGTTTCTAATTTCACCTCATAGTTAAAAGCCTTATACCGAACATGGAGCTAGTTAATTACGACCTGGGCTATTATTTAATTAAATGATTAGTTTAACTTGATTTGAAAAGCCTCGAAAGTAGCTTATCCGATGGATAGCTAGTTAATTAAAACTGAAGCAATCGGCTCTTATTTTTTCAATAGACATTGTTATATGATCTTTAACCAATACTTGTAATATTTAATCCAAGCACCAAAGTTTCCAACTAATAATTGTAATAATAATAAAAATAAAAATACATTAATCACATGTATTTTTAAATCATGCAAATTAATTCTGATAAAATAATTTATTTATTTAAAAATTTAATTTTTTTTTATTAATATAATTTGAAATCAGAGGATTCTATAATTTTATGGGAAGAACCTGTTAAATTTTGAATTTTATTTTATTTATTTGCGAACAATGACAGGAGGTGGCAGCCAGGAAGAACATCAATGAAACTGTCATAATTCACGATGTTTCGGTACAAATTTATTCAACCATCATCGAGAGCTGTCATTATGTGAATGTACAATATACATATAATTAATCGTATGTTGATGTAGACTTGTTGAAAATTCCCAGGGCGTAAAAGTCCTCACTGCCACCTCCTCTCATTGTTCGTATCACAGTCACTTTCAAGACCGAGAAATTATTTTTTGAGTCATCTGAGATCAATTAAACCCCCCTCCTTTTGTATCAATGTATTTTGTACTGGCCTATGGGCAACAGACAAAGTAGAAAAATAAAAATTGTCCCAATAGACGCGATTCGAACCCCTGAGCTCCTTCTAGCAGCCCACTATGCAAAGACATCTTTTGATTTTGTTTTCCACTATAATCGAATAACTTTTTTATTACACACTATAGAACAGTGGTTTCGAAACTTTATGTTACCCCGCCTCCCCTACAAATATTTAATCGCATGACGCCTCCCCCACTTATTTTATAAAATAATACAAGTAAAAATTTTTATATCTAAAAAATTTATAAAACAAACTATTATATTATTTATAAAACTTTTACAATAATTTAGAAAATTGTTCACTGTGGCCAAAATTTGCGAGCCTCCCCTTAGACTAGTCCGCGCCTCACAGTTTGGAAAACGCTGCTATAGAGTAAGTTCGGGTTGTTATGCACAGACGGCTGGCAAATTTATTGAGCAATTTAGCATTTTTAACTCGTTTGGACAACATTATTTATTTACTAAGAGGTATATAAAATTGGATAGAAGGGGGGGAGGCGGAGGAAGGAGGTATGATAACAAAAAGGGGGAGGGGGGGGGGGGGGGGGGGAAGAAAGCTAGAATAAAGGAAAAAAAAGGGGGGGGAGGGGGGGGGAGCGAGCTAGGAGGACGGCTACAAGAAAGGGGGGGGGGCGGGGGGGCGAGCGAGGTTAGAGGTAACCAAAAGGGGGGGAGGCTGGCGTAGCGAGCTAGGATGTCTGCTACCACAAAGGAGATCCCTGTTCAAATCCTGGGTGTGAGGGTTTTTTCATTAAATAAAAATATTTATTTATCCTCAAACATGCACTGGATCTCACCACAATAGCCACTCTACGAGGAGAAGGAGTTGCTGTGACATCCCGACCTGTGGAAGGTTCCCTCTCAGTGATGCATTCTTCGAAAGGAGTCGGCGCTGAGGGAGTCCCTCCTCAAACTAGGACATCCTCCATAGCATAGAAGAGATTGGATAAAAGGAACCAGAAATAAGGATTAGTTCACTAGGAGTTAGAGATAGGAAATAAAGTAACTTCCAGAGGCCGGTTGGGTTTGAGGTCTCCGTAAACGAAATCATTTCGGGTAAATAAACGGGAATCCAAATAGGAATTTCAAATAATAATAATATTGGACGTTCAGCAGCCTTCTTTTACTGGATCAGCAATCCACTGAGAATCTTGATGTCGTTATGCCTGTGCGAGATTTAAGTCAGGAAACCTGAAATGGAAACTTTGCAGCCAGGAGATTAACATAAAAAAATCTTTTATTTAATTTTGTAAGTTGCCGACATGTTTCGGCTCGTCTGTCGCGGACCTTCCATCAGGGCAAAATAATTGTCAACAATACAGGGTCTTAGGCATTTTGATATTTACTGTAATCATATACAATTTCTTTTTACAATTTTTATATGTATATAAATTATCATTTACTTGCTTGGGGTCTTGGATTCAAATGCTATACTCATTACTGATTGAGAATTGCTTGTAAACAACTATTCTTCCTCCTCTTATACCAGGCGCGCTGGCAAATAATAAACATGAGGAATTGCTTAACGTTAAGTGTTCTCCTTTGATTTATTTCCTATGCAAATACATTAATTGAAAGATAGCTAGTCAAGTATATAAAATCAGATTCAATTTTATAGCAATGCAAAAAAAAAATAAATAATAATAATAATAAACAAAATCTTTTCCATCTATCTGTTCTAATAATCAGCATAACGAATAAACCCTCTCTCTGTGTATATTCGTATCTTGATACAAGTGCAAAGATTATATGACCCCTTCCCTCTCTTTAAACGTTTACATTTGAAATGATAGAGAGTGAAATCTGACATTTGTTATCTCTCTCTCTCTCTCTTTCTCGTGAGTTTAAACCTTTAAGAGAGAGAGAAAACAACCCGAAGAAAAAAAAATAAAATAAACGCCCTCTACGATACTTATTTAGTAGTTGGGTGTTAAGTATTGAGAGTGAGAGATATCTAACCGGAAATGAAGAAGAAGGAAGTGAGGGTGTTGGAAAAGAGGGGATGATGCCCCAAAGATGCCCTTTCTCGATTTATTTCTCCTTCTCTCTTCTTCTTCTTCATTTGAGAAGACAAACCGCTAACGAATGTTTTATGTTTATAACAGAGTAAATTAACTCGTTCACTCACTCTCTTTTCTATCTAAAAAATTAACGTAATTTTAATTTAATTAACTCCTCACTTGATCTTTATTTATTAAGAATTGATAAGATTATTTATTTTCTCTTTTATATAAAATTTGAAAAAGTATTAAATCTCGAGATTTTACTAGAAATATACGTATTTAACTAATAATTAACCCTCGGGTTTGGTATATGGGCTAGCGTGCTGGCCCTCTATACTAAGAGTCGCGGGTTGGGACCCCCGGCAGTCCGATGATTTTATTTAAGTAATTTGGTTACCAAATGGCTTAAATAGAAATGCCTGGACTCCCAATATGTATATTAATCAATAACGGATATTGTAAAAGTCTTAAATGGCCTGAGTTGCCGAAAAGACTGTGTGAATGAGAAAAAAAAAAAAAAAACTAATAATTAAAAATAAAGAATATACAAAAACAAAACGTACTAGGGCCTACTTTGTTTCTTCTTAAGAAGACCTATTCTAATATATCTTAATGACTTTGGATACCAGATGGCTTAAATAGAAATGCCTGACCCCACAATAGATATATTCTCTACAACGATTATCGTCAGTCTTAAATGGCCTAAGTTGCCGAAAAGACTGTATGAATGTGTGTGTGAATGAGAAAAAAAGTGTGAATGTTTAAAAAAAAAAAAAAAAAATATCTTAATGACACTGTAATTTATTAAACATTTAATAAGAAATATCTTATAGATTTTTAAGTAAATTTAAAACAAATATCCATATCATTTTAATAAATAATTACAATTTAAATAAAACAAAGTCAAAAAAGTCGATTTTCAATTTCACAAATCATTATAATTTCGCTATGTTTATTTGGATATTAATCAATCTCGTGCTGGCATTAGTCCCCCTAAGAAAATATTTTTAACATATTGGTTGACACGGGCCCTTCGAAAAATAATTTTTACTTTCTCTTACCCTATATATGAAATACATAGAGAGAGAAAGTATTGTTTTTGTACTGATGATGACCAGGCGTGAAGCCGGTCGAAATATTTACAAATTAAATTGAAGTGAGAGGCGTCCACTAGCTGCTGGTTTTATTCTCCGTTTCCTTCTATATGTATATGATCCAGCAAAAGTTCTAATCGTAATTAATTATTTAAAATGATATGGATTTGCGTTAAATTTACTTAGAGATGCATAAGATATGTCATATTATCATTAAGATAGGTTAGAATAGGTCTTCTTAAGAAGAAACAAAGTGTTCTACTATTTTTGACGCACAGTATAAAGGTAAAAAATTTATTAATTTGAAAAACACTGTTTGTTTGTCTGTTTATAACGCATAGACTCCGAAACTACTGGCCAGGTTTTCGTGGAGTTTGTTTTTTAATGGGTAGAGAATTTTCCGGGATGGTTTTCATTATGCCAATCATAGGCGTAGCCAGGGGGGGGAGTTCAAACCCCCCCTCCCCATGGGACCCAAACCATGACTAAATATTTAAGCTTTATAATACAGGGTAAGAGAAAGTAAAATATAATAATTTACTCTAGCTAAAAAAAAAACCAAAATGATTTATAAATACCCTAAAATAATATTACATTTTTTAAATGTTTGAAAAAACTTTCTTGAACCCCCCCCCCCAATCAAAAATTTCTGGCTACGCCAATGATGCCAATCTAGGGTAGGTGACCCTCCTTATCAGTTATAGGGGTTTTTCACAAAGAAGTCTAGTATTCTATTTATTAGATCCAACAACTTGGCATCAATTTTTTTTTTTTTTTTCTTTAATCATATCAGCGTAATATCCTAAAAATTTCACCATTTCCGGTGAAAATAGAAATATTTTTGTTATCTTACGTACGTACCTTACCTATGATAAAATAAAATAAAAAAAAAATCTATTCTTAGAAAGAAAAATAAATTGGATTTGATGGAAATAAGTAAAGTCGGATTAGTAAAGAAAGAAGGAGAATACGACGACCCAGAAGAACTAGGAAGTATTAACACACACACACACACACACATATATATATATAGAGGAAAGATAACTGAGTTAACCACCATAGGGTGATAAAATCAACGATTAACAAAAATCGATAGCTGATTAAAAATAAATAAATGCTTGAACCACTCATGGGATAAGGATGAAATCTGGCAAAGTGTGTATTAAAAATTGGAGTGTATCATTGGTTGGCAAGACTGTTACTCTTCCTCGACCAAGACCGAAACGTTAGCCTAATTGGTATTAAATAAATGAAATAAATACTAGCTGCTTTTCTTTCTTTATTCTGCTACTCATCAATAACTTTTATCCAGCTATAAATTTACTTTTCTCTAAACCTCAGGGTTAATAACTAAGACGTTTAGCTGGACCATGGATGTGTAGAGAGAATGCAGTTAGTTATAAATATAATAGACTACGCGACACTTTGTTTCTTCTTACAAAATACCTGTTCTAATCTATCTTAATGATACTGTAATTTATTAAACATTTAATATCAAATATCTTAAACATTTCTAAGTAAATTTAACACAAATCCATATCATTTTAATCAAATTAATACAATTTAAATTAAACAAAGACAAAAATGTCAAAATTGTTTTATTAACGCCAAATTTAAAATAATGTTTCCATTTCAGTTTTTCTCCGACTATTTTATTAGAAATTCTTATAAAAACAAAATTATTAATTAACATCCAAATAAACATATCGAAATTATGTTGATTTGTTCCACAAATTGAAAAATGACATTTTTTTAATACTTTAATCTAGACATTTCGGTAAACATAATAATTGCCATCTTCAATGCCAATACAAGTTTTTGCAATACTCTATCATACTATATAATAAAGCGCTAAAAAACGTGTCCGATGTGTGAAACAACCAATCAGGCCTCAGGGATAGCGCTGATTGGCGAAATACAGAGAGGGCGGAGCCGGAGAGGCAAATTCAAATTTTTTTTTTAACCAGGAGAGATATCAATTTGGTTTCTTCCCTAAAGCCTTCCCTTGATAAGAATCTAAAAAAGTTGTTTGAGAGTTTTTTTTAAATTCGGCAGCCCCCCCCCGAAATTTTTAATTCTTCTATTTCTTCAAATATTAACATGCTTTTTTGGATTTAAAATTCTTCAATGAATATCTATCAAGGGATTTAAAAGTTTAAAGATTTTTTGTGTAATTGCCCCCCCCCCCGAAATTTTTAATTCTTCTATTTCTTCAAATATTAACATGCTTTTTTGGATTTAAAATTCTTCAATGAATATCTATCAAGGGATTTAAAAGTTTAAATATTTTTTGTGTAATTGCCCCCCCCCCCCGAAATTTTTAATTCTTCTATTTCTTCAAATATTAACATGCTTTTTTGGATTTAAAATTCTTCAATGAATATCTATCAAGGGGTTTAAAAGTTTAAAGATTTATTGTGCAATTGCCCCACCCCCGAAATTTTTATTTTAAAATTCTTGATTTTTTTTAATAGGTCCCTGTCCGCCTGATTTCATTTGCATGCCCGTTGGCTCTAATCAGTTTATTAAAGGGAAATTTAGGCTTGCTTCTTGCCCGTAATTTTCTCATGGCCTTCAAAACCCAGAGGCCGGACAGGGCGAATACTCAAATTTTAAATTTGATTCATTGTATTTTCATTTAGGCGAAAATAATATGGGATTTAAAATTAAGAGAAAAACTACTGATCACGCACCGAGACGCCGCCCGCCAGGGCCAAGTTGAGATGGGCGCGGCGAAGCCGCGCCTTTCTCAACTTGTTATTATATATGACAGGTACACTTGCACTGAAGATGGCAACTAGGGGGTTACTTAACTTAAGGTTACCGAAACGTCTGCCTAGATTAAAGTATAAAAGCCATCAAGAAAACGCTGGTTTTATTCCTCCCGATTTCAAATATTAATTAAAAATTTTGTTTTTATAATAATTTTCAAAAAAGACAGAGAAAAACTGAAAAAAAAAATATTATTTTAAAATTTCGACAATTATGTCTTTGTTTAATTTAAATTGTAATTATTTATTAAAATGATATGGATTTGTGTTAAATTAACTTAGAAATGTATAAGATATTTCATATTAAATGTTTAATAAATTACAGTATCATTAAGATGGATTAAAATAAGAAACAAAATGTTACGTTTATTTCACGCACAGTGCATAAATATTAGTCTTTATTTAAAGAAATTTAATTCAATTTTTCTTATTGCTTTTTGAGACAGTCTGTGGCTGGCTGTGCGGGTGGCGGAAGAGGTGAGGCAAGGCGAGGAGGAGGAGGGCTTAACGCTAAGGCGGCGTAGACTTTAGCTTATAAATGGATTAGTTGCTTATTAGCTTTGAACAACTCCCTCAAGAGTTGCTTGCTTTTCCGTGTCATTGTTACCTTATTATTATTATAGGCCTAGTATCACACACACCATTTAATCTAAATACTGCATCTACAATACGCTTGAGTGTTTACGCTGTTTGTATACTAACTGATTTGAGCTCGTCAAAAGGAATATTAATAAATAAAAAAAAAGGAGCGAGATAAAAGAGGTGCAAATTCGATAGATATAACATCCCTTCCCTTTCACCCTAGAAAAAAAAGGAAGAGAAGATTTTAAAACTTGTTGGAAGATTTTCCGCCCAGTTGCTCGATGCTCCCCTCTCTCCCCTCCCCCCTCCCTTCTCTTAAATGAACACAGACAGATAACAGAAAACATCATTTGTAATATTTTCAGACGTTTTACTACCAACTAATCTCAATCTCAGGGAGAGATAAGGAGCAAAACAGCATCAGTCATCATCATCCCTTGGAGAAGAAGAGGAATGGAATAATAAAAAAAAAAAATAAATTATTGTGTGGGTTTATGAAATCACGATGCAAGTGAAACTTTTTTTTCGGTTTAACTGAAAATTTTCAGAAAATTATTCAATTAAGAGTTTTAAAATCGCTTTTTACTTTCTCTTACCTATGTATATATGTAATATATATATATAGAGAGAAAGTATTGGATTCATGTCAAAAATTCGATGTCGAGATTTTGATGGATCTTCACGTTTTGCGGTCCCCTGAATCCAAAAAAGTGGTTTTCGCGACATGGTCTGTCTGTGTGTGTGTGTGTGTGTGTGTGTGTGGGTGGGTGTGTGTGTGTGTGTGTTCAATTTTAAGCATGAAGGAATTGAGCTATGAGGCTGAAATTTTATATTTAAGTTAAACACCTCCCGGGACCGGAAAAATAAGCTTTTAATCAAAATCGGCCAAAGAGTACTAGTACTTTACTGATGTACTTTTTCAGTTTTTTTCGATTTTCTCAAAATTCGCTCTAACGATTTTGATTAAAATTCAAAAATCAATTATTTTTTAGATTCTCTTTAAAATGTATATTCTCGTTTTGCCCTCAAAATTGTTTGAAGCACACTTTACTCTTGTATTTCATAGGGAAGATAGGAGAAATGGTTGCCATGGTAACAAAATATAAATATTTTCCCATGTTTATAATTTTGACATCTTAAATTTCTAATATATTGGCGGAAACCAAATATATTTCGACACAAAAAAATCTGGTGTGACAAGCACAGAACACAACTTTCGATTACCGAAGGTAAGAGAAAGTTGTGTGCTGTGCTCCAGTCACACCAGATTTTTTAATCTTAACTTATTTTGGAAAATGGGAAATCAATAGACGCAAGTTAAAAACTGAGAACAATATTTATTTAGTAAATTGAAGATTTGAATCATTTTAAATTATTTTAAAAATTATATTTTATCAATTTAAAAATTGAATAATTAAATGTCACAATTATTTTTTTATAATTCGTCATATATATTAAATTACAACTTTCCTATTTTTGTCGTCACGGCTTGTGACGTCATGGCTTGTAGCGTCACAGCCTTTGACGCCAATGCTTGCAAAGCGACATGCTGATATAAGAGCGAAAAAATTTGAGGGCAACAAATAAAAGTTTTTAAAAAACCCCTCCTTACATTAGAAAAATTGTTAAGGAAAGCTTCCATGTGCAAAATGTACATGCGCAAAATCACTGTTCCCCTGTGTAATAAGTTAAAAAAGTAAAAGTTGGCAAAGGTGAAAAGAAACAGAAGCGGTCAAGATTTTTTTTTTAATTATTCCACAAACGTTCCAGATACGGCAGAAGCGATGCTGGCAAACGTACAATAATTATTGTACATTTTTGACAGTTTTCTATCCTAACCTAACAGCAAATTTAAAATCTACGACTGAGAGACCTCGTTTCTGGTTAATTTTATTGAAACTACAATAATTTTACGACCCTGAGACTATAATAATTTTTCACGGGTCTGCCAACAATGGCTTGTAATTCTAGAAACTTGTACTAAAATTAGATGCCCTCGGACTTGGTGTCGTTGGTAGCGCCCCTGCCTTGTAAGAAAAATTTATTTCATTTAATTTGACTACAAATAATTTGAAATAAATAAGGATGGTGTCTAAATGGCCTTAGATGCCGAAAAAGACCTTAAAAAAAAAAACAACTATAAAAATTTATACGTTATATTTTAGCTCAAAAATTGGCACAAACTAGGGAGGTATTTAATCAACAAATTTCGCTGACTGCGTACTTTTCCTGTTTTCTTTATGAACTACTTACTTCATACTCATACAATATAATATATTCTTGTTAAATGTCAACTCCGCATTGAGCTAATGTAAAATTTTGTCTTGAATTGCTTTTAACGAAACGTTACGTATAGTATCGTCACAAACTAATAAAAAAATCATTTTTTTTCTCTCTTGACAAAGGATTAAACCCGCGTGTGTATTTGGACCTACAATGAAAGCCCTTTTCTCCCTCCCCTTTTATATTATTATTATTATTAAATAGCTTTAAACGTTGACATATGAAAATGTATATATCGTAGCGCTTTCAGGTTTAATATTAGTAGTAATTAAAAAATAAATTAATGACCATTAGTGTCAGTCTAATCCTTAACATATTAAATCCGTTAAAACATATGCATTAAGTTTAACGTTAGTAACTTTTCATTATTAATATAGTGGTTTCCGTAATGGGCTTTACAATTTAATCCGATTCGGCGCCACTTTTTAATCAACTATAATTTAATATTGGTTTCAAAATGTAATTTCGATTGTTTAATCATTTAGGCTTAGGAGGAGGAGGAGGGGGGGGGGGGGGGGGGGGGGTTAGCTAGGATTTTATTGATTTTGTATAGAAATCAAATATCGCCTCCATATATATTTTATTGGTGGAAATATTCAATTGGTTAGAAATCGTTGATATTTATTATATAGCTAAATGCGTATATATAGATACAGTATGTGTAATAAATTGATTGATATTAAAAAATAATTGTCCATTCTGGCTGTTTGTATAAGTAGCAACGAATTAACAGATGAGTGGAGGGGAAGAGTTACTTTATTGGAAAAAATTTCGATCTACACTGCGCGTCAAAAATAGTGAAACATTTTTGTATCTTCTTCAGAAGACCTTTTCTAATCTATCTTAATGACACTGTAATTTATTAAACATTTAATATGAAATATCTTATAGATTTTTAAGTAAATTTAACACAAATATCCTTATCATTTTAATAAATAATTACAATTTAAATAAAACAAATATAAAATTTTACAATAAAATAATATTTCATTTTTCGGCTGAAAATATTGTTTCGGTCGGACCCTAGTTATTACATATTAATTGTTTAATGAATTACAGTATCATTAAGATAGATTAGAATAGGTCTTCTTAAGAAGAAACAAAATGTTGTTCCACTATTTTTTACTCTCAGTGTATTTATGTCGAAAAAGACCAATAAACGACCATGGGCGTACCCAGGATCAAATCTAGGGAGGGGGCATGGTCAGATCATGATCGTCCAGGGGGGGCAGATCATGGTCGTCCAGATTGTGACATAGCTATTTTTTATATAAAGGGGAAAAGCCTTCGAATTAAAGGCATAAAAACCCTCGAGTCCTAACAAAAAAAAATCATTCCCCGTTCACATCCAACAATTTTGTTTCGTTTCATCACTTTATAAACGTTTAATTTTTTTTTTTTTTGCTTCAAGGGGGGGGGGGCAGCTGCCCCCTGCTGGGTACGCCCATGTAAACGACTATTATAAGAAATTTTTCAATGCAGTTTTTTTTTTTAATGAATTATATTCATAATGGATTATTAGGATAGAAAATTAAGACTTATTAAAAAATTAAGGAAATTAATTTTTTGTTATCAAGCAAATACAAAAAAACAATCTGTCCCAATAATCTTTAATTTTTTTTTAATTTAAAAATGAATTTATTGTCATTATTATTCAAATATTAATTAAGAAAATTTTAAAATAAGATTGGTAGATATATTTAAAAATTATATTTCAAATAGTTCATCACTCTTGCAACAGATGGCAAACTAGTCTAACCGCTGATCCCCAAAAAGCCTATATTTATATGCTTTTACAAAAGATACATAATATATTTTAACATTTATTAAGTAATCCATTGATAAAAGATCAATGAATATCAACCAAATGCATTAAATATTATTAGCTACCATTCTGACATCTTTTGGCAAATTTTTGTAATGGGTGTTTTTTTTTTTTGCTTACTTTTTAAGACACACAACGCCATCTTCTCGGCAAAAACATCTACCTCCTGAACCCCCTTAATTAAAATTTTTTTAAACCTACTTTTTAGTGTTCGTAGACAGCTGTATATTTTGGCCACCCAATAATTTAATTATATAAGAAAATTTAAAAAAATGCTAAAGAATCTGAGTCAATTAGATAGCGAGAGGAGGGGGGTGGGGTGGGGAGGATTTTTCTTTATCTATTCAAATTGGAAAGCATAAGAGAGAGAGAGAGCGAGAGAGAGGTCGATTTATTATTTATAACGAAGGCCGGCCCAAGGCTCGATTAATAAACTAAGTGAATTTTGGGACTCTCTCTTCGGTAATCCAACTATTGTTTGGAGTTATCTCTTTGTGCTAGAATAATTAAACAATGGCTTCTTGGCTTACTGGACACATGGGATTACCAGCGAGGTTAGGCATAAGAACAGAGGGATTTAGTCCTCCCCAAAAGGAGTTACGCTAAACTTTGGCATTCTTTGGCTCTCTCTGCTTCTATAATAGCCAACCGGCCTCGAGGATTAATCCCGTGGAATCCCCGGTTCCTCGTAAGGTTCCCGAGGGTTGGCACATTAACCGTGCCCCCCCCTTCCCGCTCTCGCTTGGCCCTTTGAGACCCAAGCAGGAGAAAGGACCATGATCATAAATGAAGACAAGCCTTGGACATGACAGCGATCCGATATTGCCTGGAGCAACCAAGCAATGACAATCATTTTACGGGAGATTAGCCTTTACATTCATTCCCCCTCCCACTCTCCCTCTACACTCTTTTATACGGACCCTGTTACGCATTAGTGTGTCAAGCGCCAGGTACCGAGATTTGAGAAAGTTAACATTATAGTTTTTTGTTTTCATTGGATTATATATAATTTTTTTTGTCAATTGTGCAAGTAACATTAAATATAAATTTTTTAGGACATATTTCATAAAAAAATATTATTAAAGCATTTGAAACAATATTCCGTGCTTAACTCAATTTTGAATATTTTGGCGCTTGACACGCTAATGCATAACAGGGTCCATTTATATAAAATAAAGCCATAGAATATACCAATGGTATATCATACCACGCTATGTCACAGCAATGCCGGAAAAAAAAGTCAAAATTAATTGATTAATATACATATATGTAGTCCAGGCAATTTAATATATTTTATATATATGACAAATTATAAAAAAATAATTGTGAGATTTAATTTTAACATCAAAATTCATTATACAAATGTATTAAAAATAAATAAATAAATAAATAAACAAATATTAAATAGTTTAATTTTTAATGTTTATAAAAATTACACTTTGATGATATAAAATTTCAAATTTTTTTTTTTTTTTTTTATTTGAATATCTTGTTGATGTGAGGCTTAATTTAAAATTAACCCCAAAAAAAAGAGCCGGCAGGTACTACTCAACTACCACTATTCAAGAAAAAAATATTACCCCCCTAAAGGTCCGATGTTATACATATTATATATCATTTTACTCGGAAGGAAGTCTAGTTTTCTGAATATATAAAAAAAATTATAGGTTATGTAAGAAAAAATATTTGTCCCCCCTAGAGCCCCCCTAATGGTCCGATGTTTACCAAAAGAGTTTTCCACAGACATACACACACAGACACACACACACAGACATCATTCCAAAAACTACTTAAATGGATTCAGGGGACCTCAAAACGCATTTTGGCAGCTTCAGTTCAATTTCGATTTTTTTTTACGATTACATTAACTTTACCTGCCCAACCTATGTTTGGTGAGCAAAGTTAATATTTGTATATTTTAAAGCCAATCAGACAAATCAACATAATTTCGCAAATGGCTTAAATAGGAATGCCTGGACCCCCAATAGATATATTAATAAGTAAGTAACGGTTATCGTAAAGTCTTATATGGCCTGAGATGACGAAAAGACTGTGTGTATGTGTGTGTGTGTGAATATGACTGTGAATGGGAAAAAAGTGTGAGTGTTAAAAAAAAAAAAAAAAAACATAATTTCGATATGTTTTGTTTGATATTATAAAAAATAAAATTTTGTTTTTATAAGGATTTCCAATAAAATAGACATAGAAACCAAATTAAAAATGATTAAGGGATCCACACGCCCGCAACAGGTCTGTATAGTGAACCTTGAGGGACACACAGGGATACACACATCCACACCAGAGACACACATTTTTTCTTCTGGTCACTTTCGATCTACTGTGTGTGTCCCTGGTGCGGGCATGTGGATCCCTCAATCATTTTTTTAAATTATTTGATACTCGGGAAAACTGAAATGGAAAGATTAATTATTTAAAATTTCGTTAATAAAAAAATTTCGACATTTATGTCTTTTGTTTTATTTAAATTGTAATTATTTATTAAGATGATATGGATTTGTGTTAAATTTACCTAGAAATGTTTAAGATATTTCATATTAAATGTTTAATAAATTAGAGTATCTTTAAGAGAGATTAGAATAGGTCTTTTTAATAACAAAGTGTTACATTTTTTTTTGACGCACAATGTACAGTGAGGGACAAATATCAAGTCCCACCCATGCATTTTCTACTTGTGATTATTTCATTGAAAATAAAATGGAAATTTTTTAGATTTGAACCATGAAAGATTCCATTAAAAAATTTATAATATTTTTTTTTTTAAACAATGAAATAATCACAAGTAGAAACCGGACTTAATATTGTCCCTCACTGTACCTGCCTATACAAATCCTGTTACTTGTTATAATTAAAAATCAAATACATCTGGGAATATCCATCAATGATAAAAAAAAAAAATAAATAAATTCAGCCCCCGTGGCGGTGTGAATACTTAAGTAAGTGAATGTCATGTAATCGAGATCTTGAGTTTATCCGCTGATGTAAGGTCGATGTAATTGTAAGAAGAAAGGGTAGAAGCGCCGCGATTCTAAGAGAGAGAGTGGGTGGTGTTAATTCTACTTAAGACGCCGCGACCTCTGATACACACACACACACACACACACACACACACTTTGACAGTATATTCTACACAGAGTATGCACAAACACAGTGTGCTTCCTCCTCCTTAAGAAGGGGGGCACAGGGCGAGAGAGGCTCTTGAGAAATCTTGATGGTAAATCCACCGTGAAATCGCATTAAACAGCAGCAGCAGCGTTCGAGAGAGTTCAAACCTAAAGTAAAACTAGAAACCCAAACTCCCTCTCTTGGGCGTCTTTACCTCGAAGCAAGGAGCCTTTGGCCTGCCTGCCTGCCTGCCTGCCTTCGAAATGCCCATTAAGTCTCTCTATCGAGGATCAATTAGCCGTCTGTCCGTCCATCTCTATACACACCCTCTCTCGCTCTCGCTCTTGCAAACTATAATAATTATCTCTACTCTGATTAATTTAAATCCAATTAAGATATATGGATGGATGTATAGCAGCACAAGCATCTATATATTAATTATTCAATGGGTGAATGAAATGAGTAAGCTTTATACTCTTTTATATAGCCAACAATATTGAATCAATTTTATTGAATCCATGTAGAGATTTTGAGGTCCCCTGAAAAAAAAACTGGATCTGTCTCATTTCAAAATAAAGCAAAAAGGAAATGAGCTACAAGGTTGAAATTTTGTATTTAAGGTTGTTCGGACACTTTGTTAGATTAAAAGCTAATTTTTTTAATATGTTATTAATCACTATCACATACGTATAAAAGCAGATCTGACGCAGGGTTATTTTGATTAAAATCAATTATTTGTTAAATGCTCTCTTAAAATTTTCTCATTTTGCCCTTAAAATTGTTCGAAGCCAACTTTACTTTTGTATTTCATAGGAGAAATAATTGCTATGGTAAAAAAATATAATTTTTTTCTTTGTTTATAAATTTTAGGCCACATCTTGAATTCTAATATATTGGCTTAAACTAATGATACTGTAATTTATTAAACATTTAAAATGAAATATCTTATACATTTCTAAGTAAATTTAACACAAATACATATCATTTTAATAAATAATTACAATTTAAATAAAACAAAGACAAAAATGTCGAATAATTTTTTATTAACGCTAAATTTCAAAAATTTTAAAATATTCTTTCCATTTCAGTTTTAAACTGTCTATTTTATTGGAAATTCTTATAAAAACAACATTTTTAATTAATATCCAGCAAAAACATATCGAGATTATGTTGATTTGTCCTTCAAATCGAAATGACATTTTTCTCTTTGTTTTATTTAAATTAAATGATATGGATTTGTGTTGAATTGACTTAGAATATGTATAAGATATGTCATATTTATTCATGTTTAAAGAAACAAAGTGCGCCATTTTTTTTTTGTGCATCACTGTACATGTCAACACAAAAAATTTTGAGTGTGCTATGCGAGCAGTCACACCAGATTTTTAGCTATTCATGTGGTATGTCAATAAAAATTAAATTAATTTTTACATTCTGAATTAAATCAATTACCTCCCCTATCCCCCCTATGTTACACAAAATTGCTTATCGAGATATTTGACCGAGAAAATATACCGTATATAAGAAAAAAAAAGCAACCATTATGGTTTTCGATTAAACAAACTCAGAAGCACACACCAGCTTTTAAAAATTTAGTCAACTCAATTTGAGGGAAAGTAAAATATGCAAGTTGTCATATATTTGTAATTTCATGCTAGTCAAGAATATTTTCAACTTGTTCAGATTTATCCCCTTGTAGGGTGTATTTGTTATTATATATCCCACCTATATATAATAAACAACAAAATGTTTTTTTCCCTTCTTTCTGACCGTTTTTGGTCCCTTTAGTTTTATGACTTTTCCGTTTTCTTTTCGTGACATTTTTGAATCCTGATTTATGCCATCTGCCTATCAACACTTTTGTGTTTTATGGAATTTGTCTTTAATCTTCAATTTAACACAAAAATACCTTCTTTTTTTCTTAAATTAAATCTGTCCTTAAGCAGACATTTTAGTGACAATGGTTAAAAGATTTATGAAGGGGGGGGGGGGTCTTGTGAGAAAAATTTTATATTTATTTACACTCACACGGGTAAATCTTTTTTACTACTCTTTGATTTTAAAAACACTTGGTACAGGTTGCTTCAGTTCTAGGATAAGCTAGTTGACTATTACTTTCTAGTCTTTTCACATCTAGTTAAGCTAATCATATGATTAAATAAGAAACCAAGTTGTAGTTAACTAGCTAAAACCTAAAGTTCGATATAAAACTAAAAGGTGAAATTAGGAACACATGCCTTATTTTTTTAAATTTTTGTTAAAAAATTTAATTAATTTAAATTTTTAATAATTTTTTATTTATTTATTTATTTATTTGTCTACTCAAAATTACAGGATACGCCCAAATATCTTGTGAGACAGTACAAGACACGTAAAAAATTTCACATGCATACAATATATAGAAGTACAATTCGTTTCGTTAATATTATACATTTTCATTTTCTTTTTTTAATTACATTTTCATATTAACAAGAAAAATCTGGGGTGACTGGTCGCACAGCACACAACTTTTTCTTACCTTCGGTAATCATAAGTTGTGTTCTGTGCTTGTCACACCAGATTTTTCGTGACGACATATATATAGTTTCCGCCGATATATTAAAGTTCAAGATGTAAAATTTATAAATATGGGGAAAATATTTATATTTTGTTACCATGGCAACCATTTCTCCTATCTTTCCTATGAAGTACAAGAGTAAACTTGTCTTCAGAATATTTCAATGGCAAAATGAGAATATACATTTTAAATACCATCTAAAAAATAATTGATTTTTGAATTTTAATCAAAATCGTTAAAAGAAACAGAAAATCGAAAAAACTGAAAAAGTACATCAGCAAAGTACTAGTACTTTTTGGCCGATTTTGTTTAAAAGCTTATTTTCACGCCCTAGAGGGGGGTGTCTAACTTGAATATAAAATGTCAACCTCCTAGGTCAATTCCTTCATGCTTTAAATTGAACCCAGACAGACAGACAGACAGACCATGTCGCGAAAACAACTTTTTTTTGAATTCAGGGGACCTCAAAACGTGTATATCCATCAAAATCTCGAAATCGAATTTTTGACATGAATCCAATAATACTTTCTATATCTATATGTATATTAACATATACATATAGGTAAGAGAAAGTATTAAATATAAAATTGGTGGATGTTTAAATGAACGTATCTATTAAATAAAATAGAGTTGTTGAATTAGCTAGTTTGAAATATTCATAACATGGATTCATTCTCCCTTCTAGTCCATAATTATGATTCCAAATGCCTATTTAAGCTGTTTGAACAAATGGAAGGGTCCAATTTTCAAGTCTATAAAATATAGAGGGAGTTAGTGATTGACGTTAGTCAATCCCGCTCAAATAACTAACAAACGAATGAATCATATTTTTTTTTATTTAGAGAGAGAGAGACAAACTATTATATGAGTGAAATTATAATAAGCATTATAAATGCTTATGATTTTCATTCCATTCCCAATCGACAATTTCAAAATGGCTAATAGACAGAGAGAGAAAGGGGATTTAATTGATAATAGGTATATTTGGAATATTCTATATACTAATTACTATTTTAATAGGCCTATATGGAATTTTATTTTATTTCTCTTTTGTTCGTATTGATTGTACTGTAGTTTCAATGGTTTATTAAAAAATAATACTTGATATGTTGCTACTTAACTAAAGATGTCAAAAATAGGATTTGTATCAAATTTCTAAAATTGATTTTGTTTTAATTTCTCTATGTAGGCTATATATGGACCCTGTTATGCATTAGTGGGTCAAGCGCCTAAAAAAATTAAAAATTGAGTTAAGCACGGAATATTGTTTCAAATGCTTTAATTAATAGTATTTTTTATGAAATATGTCCTAAAAAATTTATATTTAATGTTACTTGCACAATTCACAAAAAAATTATATATAATCTAATGAGAACAAAAAACTTTAATGTTAATTTTCTCAATAGCGCTTGACACACTAATGCGTAACAGGGTTCATATAGAGAGAGAAAGGATTGGTTTCATGCCATCGAGATTGAGTTTTTGATGGAAATACACGTTTTAACGTCCCCTGAGTGGAAATGGTTTTCGCAACATGGTCTGACTATTAACCAAGGGCGGATACAGGGGAGGGGGGGGTGTTAAAAAGATAATTACCCCCCCCCGAGATTTGAGAAAAATATATTTTTTTTATAAATTGTATTTTTAATATAAAATTTTAAAAACTAATACTTAACAATTTGATTTGTATATATATTCTGGTAATCAACTACAGAATGAAGAAAGAATTGTATGCTGTGCGACCAGTCACAACAGATTACCCCCCCCCCCCTCCTCCTCTGGATCCCCCACTGCTGTGAACAAAATATTTCAAGAACGAAAACAGCTAAGAGTTTGAAATTTTATATTTATTTAAGTAAGATATCCTTGTGATAAGAAACTGCTAGCAAAATTGACCAGAAATAACTTATACTTTACTGATGTTATTTATTACTTTTTTTTTATTTTTTGAAACGATTTTAGTTTCAATTCAAAATTTAGATGCGCTTTAAAATGTACACTGCGCGTCAAAAATAGTGGAAAAAAAGACCTGCTCTTATCTATCTTACAATGACACTGTAATTTATTAAACATTTAATATGAAGTATCTTATATATTTCTAAATAAATTTACCACAATTCCATATCATTTTAATAAATAATTACAATTTAAATTAAACAAAGACAAAAATGTCGAAATTATTTTATTAACGCCAAATTTTTCAAAATTTTAAAATAACACTAGTCGACAAAAATGAACTTTTTTTCTTTCACAAGAATGAAGATATGAAATTCTAGAAGTATTTTTCATTCTGAATTCAGATATGTAGTTAGAATTTTTCCATCAGGCACAGTTTTAGAGATATAGAGCAAAATATATTTTAGTCGAAAATGGGCTCTAAAACGGCTTTTATTTAGAAAGTTCAAATTATTTTTTAACGCCGCACCCCGTCAAATTATGCAGATAGTTAGAATACATATAAATTTTAAGTTTCATTCCAATCGGAGGTCATTTAGACGTGCTGCAAACGGCTTAAAGTTTAGAAAAATCGAAATTTTCAAGATTTTTTTTGCTTTGGGCACCCCTAATACAATTTTAGATACCCCTGAATGCAAAACACATATATGTACGATATTCTATAGTTCTTTGGCTTTCTAAAAATCATTCATTCATAAAAATCTGTTAATTATTAACGAAATTATTAACAAAAACGTCAGCAAAGAAAAATCACAAGTACCATGGGAAACATAAACATTTGCACCCTAACAGGTTTGCAAGACGCCTACTAGTTAGGCAGCCCAATCGACTCACCACTACATATGCAGTGTCTGTGTGAATTTACCTGAGCTAGGGTTCTGAGGGTCTTTTATGATAGACCATAAACCAACCCTTTTGAACAATCTATATAGCGATATAGCGTAGCCTTTTCATATCAAATGAATTTGATCTCAAATTAATAGAATTTCAACATTTTAATTAATCTTATCTTCTTATTTGGAAAAAATTAACTTATTTCACATTTTGAACGAAACTTGTGTCCCAATTTTTAGTAAAATTTTTCCGATATCTATAGACCTTTATACCAGGTAATAATATCTCGGGGCGTTAAAATATTCTTATTTATATTCTTAAAAAAAAAAACTGTTATTTCGGATTTTTGTTACGAGAGGTCTTACAACATAGAATGTGGCATGTTCAGACAATAGATAAAATTTAAATAAAATAAGAGAAAGTAAAAATTTGCGAATTCTTCTTTCTATCTCGCAATGCAAGAAGCCAGATCGATGAAATTTAATAAATAATTCTTGTCCTAAAATTGGAGATCTGTTTCAAATTTTGTAGTAAATACTTCAACCGGAAGTAGGCCTACTTTACCTAAGATTATAGAAGTATTTTAAAAATGTAATATTTTTAGTAAAAAAAGTGAGAAAGAAATGCACTTCTCTTTTGAGTAGCAAAGTGGCGAAAATATATTTCAATTCTTTGCTATCAATTCTGGCCTATTAATTTGTTGCCCGGCTATTTAAATGTATGGTATATTAGGGTGGCTCTTATTTTTCGAAGTTAGAAATTTATTCGCGCTACCCCCTAGTTTGGTGCCATTGCCAAAAAAAATAACCTGTGTAAAATTTCAGCTCAATCGGATAAGGGGAAAGGGTGCCCCAAGAGCCCTGAAAATCGAAAAAAAAATCAGAAAATATTCATTTTATTTATTTATCTTGTTAAATATAAATTATATACAAAAAAGTGTTATATAAAAGTTGTAGACTTATAAAAAATACACATAATAACATCTATCAGTTTTTTATGTACGGCTAACGGTTTCAGAGAAAACCGCGAAAATCCATTTTTACTTTCTCTTACCTATACATGTAATATATATAGAGAGAGAAAATATTTGGTTTCATGTAATAAATTTGAAGCCGAGATTTTGATGGATATACACGTTTTGAGATCCCCTGAGTCCAAAAAAATGGTTTATGCAACATGGTCTGTCTCGGTGGGGGTGGGGTGGGGGTGGGGGTGGGTGTGCTTTGTGAACAAAATATCTCATGAACGAAAAGAGCTAGGAGGTTGAAATTTTATATTTAATTAAAGTACCCCCCTGGCACGTGACACAAAGCTTTAGAACAAAATCGACCAAGAAGTACTAGTACTTTACTGATGTACTTTTTTAGTTTTTTTATTTTCGATTTTCTCAAAATTCGTTCTAACGATTTTGATTAAAATTCATAAATCAATTATTTTTTAGATGATCTTTGAAATATTTATTCTCATTTTGCCCTTGAAATATTTTGAAGCACACTTACTCTTGTACTTCATAGAAAGATAGGATCAATGGTTCTCATTATAACAAAATAAAAATATTTTTCTATATTTATAAATTTTACATTTTAAAATTCACATGTACCATACTTTTGGACACTAAATATATGTTGACATGAAAAATCTAGTGTGATAAGCATAGAACACAACTTTAAAATAATTTTTTTTATCATGAGAACCATTGATGCTATCTTTCTATGAAGTACAAGAGTAATGTGTGCTTTAAAATATTTCAAGGACAAAATGAGAATATATATGTCAAAGATCATGTAAAAAATAATTGATTTATGAATTTTAATCAAAATCGTTAGAACGAATTTTGAGAAAATCGAAAATAAAAAAAACTGAAAAAGTACATCAGTAAAGTATTAGTACTTCTTGGCCGATTTTGTTCTAAAGCTTCGTGTCACGTGCCAGGGGGGTACTTTAATTAAATATAAAATTTCAACCTCCTAGCTCTTTTCGTTCATGAGATATTTTGTTCACAAAGCACACCCACCCCCACCCCCACCCCACCCCCACCGAGACAGACCATGTTGCATAAACCATTTTTTTGGACTCAGGGGATCTCAAAACGTGTATATCCATCAAAATCTCGGCTTCAAATTTATTACATGAAACCAAATATTTCTCTCTCTATATATATTAAATGTATAGGTAAGAGAAAGTAAAAATGGATTTTCGCGGTTTTCTCTAAAACCGTTAGCCGTACATAAAAAACTGATAGATGTTATTATGTGCATTTTTTATAGATCTACAACTTTTATAGAACACTTTTTTGTATATAATTTATATTTAACAAGATAAATAAATAAAATGAATATTTTCTGATTTTTTTTCGATTTTCAGGGCTCTTGGGGCACCCTTTCCCCTTATCCGATTGAGCTGAAATTTTACACAGGTTATTTTTTTTGGCAATGGCACCAAACTAGGGGGTAGCGTCAAAAAAAATCTCAAAAAAATTTTTCCCCAGTAGTAGCTAAGAGCCACCCTAATGGTATATGTTTATAAAACTTTCAAACCCTTCTTACCAAGAATGGAATTAGGCCACTTTCAAAATTAATAACCAGATTAAAATATTTTTAAAAGGTAATTTTTATAATCTTAGGTAAAGTACTAACTACTTCCGGTTGAAGTATTGTAATTACTCCAAAATTTGAAACAGATATACAATTTTAGGGTAAGAATTATTTACTAAATTTCACCGATCTGGCTACTTGCATTGCGAGATAGAGAGAGGAATTCGCAAATTTTTATTTAAAATGTATCTATTTTCCAAAGGGATGGTTTATGGCTTCTTCATAAAATACCCTCAGAACCCTAGCTCAGGTAAATTCACACAGACACTGCATATGTAGTGGTGAGTCGATTGGGCTGCCTAACTAGTAGGCGTCTTGCAAACCTGTTAGGGTGCAAATGTTTATGTTCCCCATGGTACATTCACTGGTCGAAAAAAATGGACTTCAATTGAATTAAAAAGCGAACCCTATCTACGAGAAGCTAATGTATCCTCTCTGAGCATCGGGTCACGGACCCTAACTTTATTATATATTATTAAAAAAAAAAAATACTTTTTGAATCTCATATCTTTCTTTATACTTCTAAAAGAACAAGAGGTCCATTTTTTCGTCCAGTGAGTGTACTTGTGTTTTTTCTTTGCTGACGTTTTTGTTAATAATTTCGTTAATAATTAGCAGATCTTTACGAATGAATGATTTTTTAGAAAGCCAAAGAACTATAGAATATCGTACATATATGTTTTTTTCATTCAGGGATCTCTAAAATTGTATTAGGGGTGACCAAAGCAAAAAAAATCTTGAAAATTTTGATTTTTCTAAACTTTAAGCCGTTTGCAGCACGTCTAAATGACCTCCGATTGGAATGAAACTTAAAATTTATATGTATTCTAACAATCTGCATAATTTGACGGGGTGCGGCGTTAAAAATAATTTGAACTTTCTAAATAAAAGCCGTTTTAGAGCCCATTTTCGACTAAAATCTATTTTGCTCTATATCTCTAAAACTGTGCCTGATGGAAAAATTCTAACTACATATCTGAATTCAGGGTGAAAAAATGCACTAGGTTCACTAATCAGATATCTTGTGAAAAAAAACCTTGTCGACTAGTGTAATCTTTCCATTTCATTTTCTCTTGCTGTTTTGTTGGATATTAATTAAAAATTTTGTTTTTATAAGAATTT
>JAKCPI010014697.1:0-55770 GCA_023213315.1 Euborellia annulipes | reverse complement strand
ATATATATATCAGTATATCACCTTTCTTTCTGACAATTTTTTTTTTCTTATTCTTTTAAAACTAACATCGTTTTAATAGTTTATTTTATTTTTGTTTCTTAATTTAATTGGTAAATAAAAGAATAATTATTTCGTTTATTGGCTTTCTAGGCTGACGTTTCGGACTTGGTCAAGACTTGATAGAGCTTGATGGCTGTCAATAATTTTAGTTTTATATTATTACTAATATACAACTGAAATTTTTATGTTCACTACATATATGATTGAATATTTGATTGTAGCCCTCAAGCTCTGAAGATGGTCTTGACCAAGACCGAAACGTGAGCCTAGTAGGCCAATAAACGAAATAAATTAGCTATTATTTTTTTATTTACAAATTAACAATTACCCAGCTATAAAATCTCCATCTTGTAACATTTCTTAATTTATATATGTATGTTTATTTGAAAAAAATTTTTGCATCTCAATGTAGCTATACACCCAATTTTAATAAGAGAACATGACAAATGGCAATGATGGTTATACACACAATTTTTATAAATAAATAAATAAATAAATAAATGCCTTCGTTAATCGTGATTGTAGTGAGACAACGAACCAAGGCCCAGTGCAATGCTTTGTCTACTAATCCTCGCTTATGGTCGACTTCCCTATCCAACGGCTTTTTATATCAATTGTGTCTTGGACATTGATTGGCTATAAAAAAAATTTATATATGAAATCTATGTTATATTTATAAATTTATATAGCCAAAATCTAATCAGATCTTAACTAATCATTGTGATCGTGATATAGATATAAATATTTATTATATAATATAAATAAATATATATGTATATTATTATTATATCCTATAATATTTTATATTTCTGATTTAATTTAATTTATATTTTAAAAATTGAACCAGACAATGTCCGAGATCTATTTTTTTTTTAAATGAAATGAAATTCTTTCCAAGTTTTCTTAATGTTATATTTAAGACTGACGCCAAGTTTGTTTGTTTTTTTTTTGTCAAATATTGTACTGTTTTCTTCTAGAAATAGTGAACCAGTGAATGAAAAAAAATTCTGAGTGTGACTGTATCAATACATCTTCATATGATGTCAATGAATAGATGGTGCTTCGGATATATATATACATATATATATAAATTTTTTATTTATTGTTTTTTTTTTTTTTTTCTTTTTTTTATTCCCTTTTTTATATAAGATAAATGAATGTTTCAGCTTGAAAATATTCACCAAATTCATTACTTATTGAACATTATTTGTCTTAGAAAACCAACTAATGCATATTATGAAGACGTCTGAAATATATAATATATATATATTATAAAATACGAATGTGTGTGTAAGTGTGAAAAAGTGTGTGTTTAAAAAAAAAATTATTCACTGAATTTTTACTACCAAAGTGAATGCAATTGGGTAATAGTAATTTTTCCAAATCTCAAAAACTTCTGGCCATCTCAGGAAGGACTTAAATAATAAAATTTATATTTTTTTTGGTTTCTAAAATTTATTCAAAAAAATTTCTTTGACAATAACAGTATTAATACTTAATAACTTTTCAAGAAAAACCAATTCAATGAAGTGAAGATTAATGATTTATTTTATATTTATATTTTCAAGTGGATAGGTGAAAGTTGAAAATATATGTACATAAATACCCAGCGTTTGAGGACGGAGGGGGCAAATATTAAAAAAAAAGTAAAAAGGAGAAGCATAAAAGGGAAACTGAACTGCGGGAGTTGAGAAGATGCCTGTTGAGAAACTCTGAAGATTGTAGGTTTTGGTGAAGATAGACGCAGAGAGCTTGTTCCAATCACGGGAGGTCATGGGGACAAAGGAGGATCTGAATTGACTAGTTCTGTCAGTCGTGGTCTGAACAGCATAGGGATGCTGGACGAACCCTCGTGTTCCGTGTATATGTTGCTTTATGTGGAATAATTGATTTTAATTCGGCTGAGCATTGACCATGTTAATACCTATTTTAATACTAAATTTTGTTATATACTTTAAAAGAAAACTATCAATGTTTTTGGACAATCTATAGAAAGAATATGATTAAAAAAAAAAAAATCTCATTCCCAGCCAATCTTAATTAAATATTCTTTCCTCTTGAATCTAAACTTCAAATGACCGTCGACAGTCCCAAGGGCGGTCCTAGCTTTACATTTTGGGGGGGGGGTCACTTTTTTTTTTTATAGTATAAATAAATGGGCCTGGACCCCAATAAATATATATTAATCAAATATAAGTATCGTTTAAGTCTTAAATGGCCTAAGTTGCCGAAAAGATTGTGTGAATGGGAGAGTGAGTGGGAAAAAAGTGTGTTAAAAAAAAAAAAGATTTGGGGGGTCACGACCCCCTTGACCCCCCCTCTGGGACCGCCCTTGGACAGTCCTGTACTACATTAAGGGGAAGAAGTTTCCCAAAATATTCTTTCTTGGACGGGAAATCCTAAGGAGTATTGAAGACCGTCATAGCCAACGTTACTAATTTTCATTTATTAGAAAGTATATTTAAAGTCAAAATAGCCCCAGTATCGAAGATATTATATTATTCAAAAATTGGAATCAGAAAGCTTTTAAATTTTATTTTTTCTAAATTAAGAAAAAAAAATTGAACAAATCATTGGACTGTCTTTTCCAGCCCTCACCCCAAATTCTTGCTATCATCCTGAATAGGTGAGTAACTTTCTCTATACATTTCCTATGGGAGAAATCGTAATTTTAAGAATTAATAACTTAAAAAGTTATAGGAATTTCGGGTCGAAAATAATTTTCCTGTAATCCCTAGGTCCTCTTTAAGCATATAAAATTTCGTTTCAAAATTCCTACGGAAAGTTGGTCAAACAGAGCGTGACATTGCATCGTCTCTTTATGACATCTCTGACAGATCAGGAATTTAGTGATATTAATTTATTATTATAATATAAGAAAATGTTATTTTTTGACTTTCTTAAAATGACAATTCGGTTGATCTGCAGAATAAAGTGCCAGGCCATGCCAGGCCACCTAGAGGGCGCTGAGGTGATTCATTTGTGATTCTTTCGTTCTTCTTTTGGGATTCGTTCACACTATTTCATTTTTATAAGACGACATTTTTACATTCATCTCCTGGACTTCCCTTCATTGAAGACGTCCCCTGCCTATTGTTTTTTGCCATTTTGCCATTTTTGCTCTCTGGAATTCCCATTTTTTTCGGCATTTTAATTTCGGCAGGTAAGAATCTTTTTTTTTTTTTTTAAACAACTTGCAGGGGTCCCGACCTTCGGTTTTAAGTTCGGTTCTTTTATTTTTAGAAAAAAATTAAAAACAACTAGGGAATTCTCGGCTTCGGTTCGTCCGCCCCCCCCCCCCGCCCCCATCCAAACCCACCCCGAAGGAAAAATGGATTGTATAAAAAAATTTTCCGGCCGAGGGGCCCGAAAATTTTTTTTTAAGGGCTACCGATTCGCTTCTAACTGGATGGTTTTGAACCGAACTGAGACGAGCCGAACCGAACCGAAACCGAACCGAAGTCGACACTAGTGACAAAACAACTTCAGGGATCACGACCTAATTGTTTCGGTCCTTCGGTTGCAGTTCGGTTTCCTTCGATTAAAAAAAATTAAAAAAAAACTAGGAAATTCCCGGCCTTAGTGACAAAACAAATAGCGTGCCTGATTGAAAAGAACGAAAGAATCAAAACAAATAGCGCGCGCAAATGAAAAGAACGAAAGAATCATGAATGTTAAGCTAATGTCAAAAGAGTGAACTAGTCAGCCAGTGCGAGAGCTTGGCACTTTATTCTGCAGACTAACCGACAATTCATGTTTATTATAATTTATTTGGTAGTTAAATAAATTTCTGAAAATGACATAACTAGATCGCTGCTTTTCAACATGGCATGCATCATCTCTTTATCTCACCTCTGACCAGTCCAAGTCTGACAGCCTGCCTTGAAAATCATTCACATATCTCGTGCAATCATATTTTTTAAATATTTCTCTTCTATTTACTCATTTTAAGGTCAGTAAATCATTCAAATATTTATTTAATTTGTTCACAATTATAATTTTTAATAAATTCTTTAATTAAATATTAGGAATATTCTAAATTCGTGATAACCTTTGTCAGTCAATATTTTTCTCATTTATTATTTTAATATTTGCCATTATGCTTTTAAATTTCATTAAAATAATAAAATTATAAATAATTATTAAATAATTTATCATATTAGATCATTCTTTATTTTCTTACATTCGAATCCATTTCAGTCAAATTATTTATTAGGTTAACAAATAGATTTTCTTTTGTTTTATTTTAAATTATATTAAAATAATTACCAGCATTTGTTTAATATTAACGTCATAAAATCTTTAAATAATTTTTTGTTAAATGATTTTATTTCTATTTAATTTCAGATGTGATTTGGATCGAAGACGTCAATTGAAAATTTCATGAGAATGGAAAGATTTTGATACAGCATTTATTGGTAATTATATGTCAATATCTATTCATTTTGATTATTTTACATTTGTTTTAAATATTAATTTAATTTTAGATTGAATATGAACCCAAGGACGATCTCATTTGAGTCGATTGAGTCTCTGCCTGGACATGACATGTATCCAACTTATATATATCTATATGTATACACCCAAGGTAAGTCTATTTATTTTTATCATTGTTTTTAAAAAACAGAATCTCAAGATGAAATTATAAAATGTCAGGCAAAATATTTATTAATGTTTGCTTCAATTATTTTTCTTAATTTAAGCCTGGTGATATCGAAGACAATTTCACAGTCATAGTTGGAATCAATCTCTTCGGTCATAAATAAATTGTTTAATTGGTATTACATTCATATCCAATATAAATTTTTAAAATAAACATTAGTCAAACAAGGAAACTAAGTCGTGTTCCCTCGTTCCTTACCTTAGGAACTTTCTCCAATACAAAGATTTCATTTAGCCTTACTTGCCTGTCCACCTAAAGGAAACTGTCTTTATATAAAATTTATTTATATAAAAATTTTATCCCCAACTTTATTTCAATTTAAAAATAAAATATTTTCTTTTCTTTTTCAGATTTGCCATTGCCTGTTCCTCGAGCTCAACGTAACTCCACTTTTACCTTTCGGTGAGTAATTTAATAATTTGATGTATTATTTCTCTCACAAATGCCATGCCCACTGAGTGATAAGTCCCTTCTCCCTTTTCCCTTGAATACCTCCTTTCTATTTCTCTATTAATTTCCTTTTCAACTTTGTCCTCCAGTAAAAGCTTTACATCAAGCATAGTTGTATTATATATATATATATATCAGGGATCCGGTAAATAAGTATTTTAAATTATAAATAACACTCTACAAAATTATTTCACCTTTACCATTGTAAACAAGAAAATAGCCTTGTTCGGTAATTTTGGCGAGTCTCATAATTATATAAAGAAAAATAATTATTCATTTCTATTTATTTTTTTTTAAACACTCACACTTTTTTTCCCATTCACACTCACATACACCCAGGCAACTTAGGCCATATAAGACTTTAAACGATACTAGTATTATTTTGAATTCGAGATGCTGGTCTGGTGCGTTTTCAGGTTTTAATCTGACATTGCGAGTCCGAGAAAAAGAGCAACATCAGATTAAAACCTGATACTAGTATTTATAATATATATTTATTTGGGGTCCAGGCATTCTTATGTAAACCATCATTTCTTTATTAATATGGTTTAGTTAAAAAAAACAGATTTATCACATTTTGGACCCTTAATTGCTTGCCCACCGCTCCAGGCTCATGTTGATGCTTCCTATGCAAAACTATCCTATGATTATATATGACAGGAACACCTTAAAAAACTTTCACTGGCATCTGTTATGGTTGCCGAAACGTTTGGCCTGAATAAAGTATAAAGGTGTTCGACTACTCGCTGGTTTTATTCCTCCCGACACCAATCTCATATACTCAGATATATATATATATAAAATATTGAATATTTTAATAGAAATGATAAATAATTAAAATCTTTGTTCCAGGATCTCTGAAAAGGAATTCGTCATCACGAGGGATGGATAAATCAATCATCGGAAATGCAGCTTCAAAAAAAAAAAGGTAAAATCAACGTTTTTAATTTTCACTTTAATCCAAACAAAATAGAATTTCTTTGACTCGAATCACTCTATTGAACTTTTATAAAGTAAAAATTTTAATTATTCTCATACAGTTTAATAGTAAATACAATATAACATAAAAAGGAATGCAATAATTATGTTTAAATAAATAGATTTATTACGACCTGCTTAGAAGCACCAGACCTCGGTGGCTAAAAAATAAAATTATATATATATATATATATATATATATATATCGTCGGCTTAGAGTGTAAACCTGCTAAATCCATTTTAGACAATTTTACAGGAGAGACAAAAAACATTCTTAAAAAAATAGAAATTAATTTAAAGAAACGGCAGTTGGTGTATTTTTTTATTCTTTATAATATAGTATAAAAGAAGAGTTAGTAAATTACTAATTTAATAATTAATTAACACTTTTGTGATTTAGCAGGTTTTTTTAATGCAATAACATGTTTTTCTAAAAGTAAACAAAGGACTTAGCTGTTTTTCACTCTTAATATTTAGCTACTTAAACACATTTAATGTGTTTAAATCATTTTTTATTTAAATAATAGATAATGCAATGTATCTAAATACAACAAAGTGAAATTCCATCTCGGTTAAGAGTTATTAGAGAAATTGAAAAAAACCAAGTGAAAATCTATATTTCCCTAAAATGTGGCGTTCAGAGGCGGCATTATGAGGGAGGGGGCATTTGCCCACCCACCCAATGGCTCTGATTTTTTTAAAATCTTATATTATTCTAAATAAAATATTTCAAAATATATTTACGAGTAGCCTATATAAATTGTACAAAATTATTCAATTAATATTAACATTAAATATCTTTTGACCAAATTTGAGTACCTATTTGTAAGTAAATTTTAAGAAAAAAACGGTTTGAGCCCCTCCCCCCCCCCAAGAAAAAGTTGAAATGACGCCACTGGTGGGGTTAGGGTTGAGATTTCGAAAAAACTCGATTCCCCTTTTTAGTTATGTATTAAAGCAAGGTTTTAAATGAAAAAGCAAATTGTTACAATAATAATATACTGAAGAAAGCAAATTGAAATCACATCTAGGTCAAAAGTTATTTAAGAAATTGTATAATCAGAATTTTACCCCAAATTAGTGATTTGCGTCCCCTAAAATGGAAATTTTGAAAAATTGCTTCATAAGCTATGTCTACATAATAAAAGTAATCTGCAGGCCAAATTACATCTTTCTAACTTTGAAAGTTTAGATTCTGCGTCGATCATCATTTTATTTTTTATACAGAATGTCCCAGGGATCTCATATGAGATCATTCAATATCTCAGTAGGCCCTAATTAAAATTGGGAAAATTTTTTTCTCCAGATATCTTTTATTTAAGGTTTAATTAAAGGATTTTGATAATAAAATTTTAATTTTCAAAAAAATTATCCTGGGACTTAGTAAGTTAAGATGGAGTTAGCAGCTTTTCTGACAGCAACTTTTGACGCTGGATTTGGCAGTTTTACTCATCAAGCCTTTTTGTCAATTTAAATTCAAAATTCTCAGTAGCTGTCTTTACTAGCCTGTGTAGTTTTTTTTTCTCTTTTGAATGGTAGGTACGTAAAGTCAAAAATGGATTTAGCAGCTTTACACTCTAAGCCGACGATATATATATTATATTAATTAAAATGTTAAATAACACAACTTTAAATACAATAACAAATACAACAAAAGAAAAAAAAAATTGAATTACTATTAAAATGTATGTGAATAATTAAATTTTTTTTCAATTTATAATATATTGGACATTTTTGAAGTCCTATCATTACAATTTGCAAATAAACTTTTCTTTTTTTAAGGAAAAAATTCAAAAAATAACTCCTTCAATACCAAATCATTAATTTAATAAATACTAATAATTCAATGAAAAAAAAAACTTTTTTAATAATAATTTTTCTTTTTTATATTTTTCAGACTCAAAAGGCACAGCCCAGTAGCCGGGGAAGAAGATGAAGAGTCTAAACTTTGCTTGATACTGTTCAAGTGAATATTGATGATGTCTTACATGGCGAAACAAATGAGCAGCATGATAGAAGATTAAAATTAGATGAGACGGTATTCACATCAGACGCATGCTGAAGCAAAAACATGACAATGGAAAATTCCATCTTCTAGCTTATGCTTATGGTCAAAAATTGAAAAAGAAGGATACGAAGGATACGCAGTCATATGGGCCTGTGATCGTTTTTAGAATTTTATAACAGGTATAAAAATTGTTTTAGAAACAGGTCATAAACCGTTAGTTTTTATTTTCAGTTAGAAACCAGTTGATGAATTACTCCGATACGTTTGAAAGAGTAGGATTATTCAAGGCAACTTGATGGTGGAGGTCAAGTTATGTTAGATATAAATAAATATATATATATATATATATATTAATATATGTTCTGGAAGGTTTCCGCGACCGGATGTATGCAAAGATAACACCCCGACTTGGGCAGTAGGCAGATTGAGGCCCCGTAGTCAATCTAAACCGAACACAATTACACACAACAAACCTTCCTCCAGCTCTCAGAGACCAATCCACCAAATTGACCTGGGGACCAGGAAGACTGCGACCCCGTAAACAGCCCCCCTACACCATTACCTCCTAACTTCCTTCTCTCTTAAAAATGGCTCCAAAAGGAGAGCCGAAACGTCGAGTAAATCTCAGCACCCCACGCGACTTAACCCGAGAAATATATATAAAATGGCTCCAAAAGGAGAGCCGAAACGTCGAGTAAATCTCAACATCACACGCGACACAACCCGAGAAAACTTATCTTCGCAAATATATATATATATATATATATATATTTAAATAAAATTTCAATTAATAAATAATTTACTTTTATTTTGTTTTATTTTTCAGCGTGACCAACTGTTGTCAAGTTTCGATCGTAATCCAATCATCTTCATTATACAAGCAATTTTTTATATAATTTTTAAACTAAACAGTTATCGTTATAAGTTTTAGTGTTAAGTTATTTTATATATATATATATTATTGTTTTAAATTATATTCTAGTATTTAATTCAATGAATCATAAAATGGAAAATAATACTTTTTCCTGAAAATTAAATCCTCATATACAATTTTTTTTTCACTTTGTGAGATTCAATTATACAATACAATATTTGAATATGTTGAATTTTCAAGATCATATAATAATTCCTTAATATATATATATATATATAAAATAACTTAACACTGAAACTTATAACGATAACTGAATAGTTTAAAAATTATATAAAAAATTGCTTGTATAATATTCTTAATTAAGAAAGATATGTCCTTCTCTTAATTACAGGCCCTGAAGATGATTGGATTCCGATCGAAACTTGTTAACAAATGGCCACGCTGAAACATAAAACATAATAAAATAAAATTATTTATTAATTGAAATTTTATTTAAATATATATATATATATATATATTTTATATCTCACATAACTTGACCTCCACCATCAAATTGCCTTGAATAATCCTACTCCTTCAAACATATCAAGAAAATTCTTATCAAGGCAAGAATCCTAGTTTTAAAAAATGATGAATTAACTCCCAAGTTACAAACGATGCGTTCGGATCGAGCCAAACAAGGCCTGAGATGGAAGAGAATAACTGATTTTATTAAAAATTGCAAACAATGCTTATTATATCTATATATATATATTCAAGAGCAAACCAAAAGCAGCCAATGCCACACCCTGTGGAGGTATTGACCTGGCAAAATTATTTTATGAAAGTTAAGGGAAAAAAATGCTTATTAATAGTAGATTACCATTCCAAATTTGTTGAATTGAAACAAATGAAGAAAACTACAAAGTATTATGTCATTGAAGCGGTAAAAGATGTTTTTGGAACGGATGCTTATCCATTAAAAATCATGTTGGTTAATTAACCACCTTTCAATTCTTTTGAATTAAAAAAAAAAGTTCTTTCTAAAAATGAACATCTGACAAGTAGCCCGAATTATGCCTACCTAGTGGAATGGCCTAGTGGAGAGACATATGCAAACCATAAAAGGTGTGATGAAAAAATCTGAAGACCTGGAATCTTTTCAAATAACAATGATTTATAATGCCACTCCTAAAGAAGATCTCCGGAAGGAAATTGAGAACAAATTTGCCAATGAAGGGTGGCTACAGACCTGGAAAACCTTAAAAACCTGGAATTATCAGGAAATTTAATGTGACCGGGAATTATCATAGAAATATCAGAGAATTTTGAAAAGTATCAGGGAAAATTAATCAACTCTTGATTTTTTCCTTTTTTTAATTTTAGTTTGGAGCAATAATTGTTTGACTATATCTAAAAGTTGATGGAATGTCAACTGAAGATGGCGCAATAAATTTAGCCGAAGCGTTTTTTTTAAAGGAGTCTGTTTTATTAAATAGAAGTTACCTACCTTATACCCCCAACAAGCAGTATCTGAAAAAGATTAGCAACCTAAAAAAGAAAAAGATGAACCGCCGCCTAATGTTTCCAGGTTGAGACGTATAGTAAAGAAGCCTTCTCATTTAAAAGATTTTGTTACCTAGGGGTTGGATAAATCATACGGAAATGCAGCTATAAAAAAAATAGGTAAAATCAACGTTTTTAATTTTCACTTTAATTCAAACAAAATAGAATTTTTTAACATCTTTGACTCGAGTCACCCCATTGAACTTCAATAAAATTTTATATAGTATAAATTGTAATTATTCTCATACATTTTAATAGTAAATATAATATAACATAAAAAGGAATGCAAATATTAGGTTTAATATTTACGCCTAGGCCCGTGAAGCCCGGACCTAGGGCGGCACGATTTATGAGGCGATGAAAAAATAAGGTTCCGCAAAAAAAAAGTAAAAATTAATGGCAGGGCGAAAAACAAAAGTTACGCAAAAAAAAATTTTCGCAGGGTGGAAAATTAAAAAAAATATTTCCGCAGAAAAATTTTTGAGTTCGGGCCTCCCACCCCGAAAAAAATTTCTATATACGATTCAGTTAATCAAAAGGGCGCGCCGCCCAAATGGGGCCTACGGCGGCAGCAAGCCTAAATCCGCCACTGTTTAATATTATTTCTCCTGATCTTATTTTTTGTATATAAGGTTTTAATCCAAAGTACAGTATTGAATTCTTTTTATTTACTATTAAAATGTATGTGAATAATTAAATTTTTTTCCATTTACAATATATTGGACATTTTTTAACTCCTATCATTACAATATGCAAATAAACTTTTCTTTTTTTAAGGAAAAAAAATCAGAAAATAACTCTTTCAATAGCCAAGTTCATTCATTAACTTAATCAATACTAATAATTCAATGGAAAAAAAAGCTTTTTTAATAATGATTTTTCTTTTTTCTATTTTTCAGACTCAAAAGACACAACCCAGTAGGCGGGAATAAAGATGAAGAGTGAAAACCTGCAGATGATTAGTGGATTATTTGCTCATTGTCAAAAGAAAGGCAGAATAAAGCAAGAATATCTCATAAAAAAGGAAGCAGCACGTCTTTTTTTTTTTGAAAACGTTCGACTTTGTAAGTGTTTAACTTTTAATCAAAAACTCCCCACTGCACTCTAATAATAATAAGAAATGTTCTTTTAATTCAGGGTGGTTCTATGGACTAAGGAATTTATTTTACTTTTTTTAAGAGTAGAATTTTTTTAGATTTTATTAGAACTTGTTCACCCAGTATCCACTCTATCTCACTTATTATCTGCTTTGCACCTGGGCCCTCTCAAGAAAAATATTTACCAAATCATTTGTCAATTAGAAAATGACTAGAAATGTTTGGGATAGGAAAGGAAATTTGGGTTAAATTAAACTATTATTATAAAAAAAAAAATTTAATTCAATAAAAATTTAATTTGTCATAAAATATTAACTTTGAATAAGATATTTTATTAAATTAGAACAAAATTATTTATAAATGTAATTAATTATATTTTCTTTAGTTACAGCATCTCTTCATCTGTCTCTTGGCAACGAGTCGAAGTCGGCTGAAACAAATCAAAAAACAAATGAGGGAGCATCAAAATGAAGCGAAATCTCAACACATAAACACTATGTTAAGTAAGTATAGTGAAGAATGAAAAAAATACTAAATGTCATAGCCTCCCTAATATAGAAAATAAAACAGAATGAGTATGAAAAAAATAATTAAAAACTATATATATGATATTTAGAAAAATGAAAAGACATTTAAAGTCATATAGGCCTATTAAACTTTAAATGCTTAGATATCTTACAATTAAACAGATCATTCAATAGCCAAGTCATTAACTTAATAAATACTAATAATTCTATGGAAAAAAAAGCTTTTTTAATAATTTATTTTTTCTATTTTTCAGACGCAAAAGACTCAACCCAGTAGGCGGGAATAAACATGAAGAGTGAAAACCTCCCAATGATTAGTGGATTATTTGCTCATTGTCAAAAGAAAGGACGGTAAAGCAAGAATATATCTCGTAAAAAAGGAAGCAGCATGTCTTTTTCTTTTTGAAAACGTTCGCCTTTGTAAGTGTTTAATTTTTAATCCAAAAACTCCCCACTGCACTCTCTAATAATAATAAGAAATGTTCTTTTAATTCAGGGTAGCTCTATGGACTAAGGAATTTATTTTACTTTTTGTAGATTTTATTAGAACTTGTCCACCCTCAACAAACCCCAGATTCACTCGTTTCTCAATTATTTTCTCCTTTCTTTGCACATGGGGCTCTCTCAAGAAAATTATTTACCAAATCATTTGTCATTTAGAAAATGTTTAATTAAATGGTCTCACAATTGAAAATTTATAATTGGAGCAATTTTTGAAAATTTTATTATTACCAGGTATTATAAATATTCGTATTTTTAAGACATAGTGGCTAATTAATTTTTCGAAATAGTTAATTATCTTTTTGGAATACAATTTAAAGGTGAAAACCAAATATAAATTTAACAAAAATGGTTAGTTAGATTTAGTAAATTATTATATAAAATAAATAACTTTCTTGAGAAAGCCCTATGAGCCCTTTAATTATTTTTTCTACCACTAATTCTAAAAGAATCTTTTGAATAAAACAAATTCTTTATTTTTTTAATTGAAACTTTATTAAATATATTTGAACTCAACTTATAAATAAATAGTAAAAATATTTAATATAATATTATTGTTAAGAAAAATAATTATTTTAATACTGGTTAATAGAGGAAGAGGAAAGGGGAGAGTTTTATTATATTTGTATGATTTTATAATCTTACTTTTATAAATGTAGGTACTATTATATTAAGATTGCATGTGCAAATTTTTTGTATTCTTAAAAAATTCAATTTAATGTAACATATCTCAAAGCAAAAGAGAAAAAATAAATACTATTTTTCTTTTTCATAGGTGACAACGTAAGGAGGAAATCAACTAAGGAAAAGGCAAGTATCATAAATGCATCCTTACTAATTTACTATTACTAGACTATTTTATTAATCTCAGGGTTCGGAAAGGGAGAATATTAATTACAAAGTAAATTTGTTCTAGTAGTCTAATTTAAATATATTCATATTTTGAATAAATAAAAAAATCTTTATTTTAATTAGTATTCTTCTTTTTAAATAAAGACTTTGAGATCATTAATATTCTTTAATAAAATAGTCTAATAATAATATATAGGAACATAGGTAAAGTCATTTAAAATAAAATCATAGTAAATATTTATTTAAATCATATTTAATTAATATTCTTGAATATAATAATCTAATATACATTGAATAAGATAGATAGGATAGAATAGATTTAATGATAATAAATAATATCTCTAATATCTAGTCTATATTAATATACAAATAAGAAATAATCATTATAAAGTCAAATGAAGCTATACAGAGAGACGATGTGATCAGTCTGATTGTCCACCACCAACCCCGACCTCCAACCCATGCGCGCAACGACTTATATAGCCTCCAGTCCCCACTCCTTGGCCCCTGGCGCATGCGCAGAGAGCTCAAGTCGACAAGAGGCGACGGCGGCGGCCGCCCGCTTGCCCCCTGCACGTATGCATGCGTCCATGCAGCAAGGCAAAGAGGGCCGCCGGCTCTCTGCGCGCCAGGGGCGCTAAAGAGAATATATTTATTAAATATATTTACATATTTAATAAATATATAAAGTCTTTAGCACTTATTCTGGTTTAAATTCCCTTGGACTAGCCAAGGCAATGAGACTTGGATGTTCTTGGTCGAGCTTAAAGCCTTAAGCCCCCCCACCACGACAAGGTGACATCCTCGGGGGGGGAATTATTAATAATAATAAAAGTAAAAATAAAAATAAATAAATAAATGACAATTCATTTTCTGAATAATCATTTTTTATTTATTAATTATACTTACCAATTTCTTTTTCTGAAATAAAAAAATTTATTAACAAATTATATAGTTAACGATTAGATAGAGGGGACCTTTTAAAATTAAGAAGGGGTAGAAAAATTATTTAAAGGGCTCATAGGGCTTTGTCAAGAAAGTTAAATATTTTATATAATAATTTAATAAATCTAACTACAATCATTTTATTTATTTATTTATTTATATGTACAAATTCTCTTAACAGATTTAACGTTCCATTTACAAAGAGAATAGGAGAGGAATGGAAGGAGATGCAGGGATCCTGCGCCTCTCATCCTTGAGCAATGGCCCTAACGAAAACATTTCTATTTTTTTCAAAGAAGTCCACACCGACCTCATTAGCGACCTCGTTGCCGAGTCTCAGAATTGTTGAGATCGGCGAACGGACTCCCAAATTTGTTCTGGAAAAATTCACACTGAAAAGAGGACCATACCTCCGCGAATATGCAGGCACAACTAACCCTATCTCCCCCAACATATTGATGTCATCAATATGACCATTCAGAATCCCGTGGAGATAGAGGAGGGAATTTTTCCTCCTTCTCTCCGCGAGTGACTCAAGTTGGTGTAGAGTCAAAAGATGGTCATACCTGACATCATATGTGTAGAACCCAAATGCCCTGGAGAATAAGAACCTGAGGAACCTCTTCTGAATTTTCTCAATTGAGTCACTAAATGCCTCGGAGTGACCACTCCAAATGAGACAACCATACTCAATAACACTCCTCACCAGGGACGTATACAGGGTTTTAAGTGCATCCTGGTCTTTAATATATAGAGAGACTCTTCTAATTAATCCAAGTCTCTTAAGACATGTATTTTTGGTGACCTCAAAATGTTTCCTGAGTCTCAATTCTGAATCAAGGTAGATTCCTAAGTCCCTCACCTCGCTCACCCTAAGGAGGGGACAGCCATTGATCTCATAATCAAAAGAGATACCCACCCTTCTCCTGGTAAATGAGATTGTTTGACACTTAGATATATTCAAATCAAGCCTATTAGAAGTGCACCACGAGACAAGGTTGTTAATATCTTCCTGTAATTCTAGACAATCATTATCGCCATTAATAATCCTAAATATTTTAATATCGTCTGCAAATAGGAGACAATGAGAATTTGTAAGGCAAGTGACAACATCGTTGATAAAGATGGTAAATAGCAGTGGGCCCAGATTGGAGCCCTGAGGAACCCCTGATGGAGGAGAAAATTGTTTTTCAGAGAGGACCCCATCGTAGACTACAACCAACTTCCTATTTTCAAGATAGCTTTTGAAAAGGTTTAGCAGCGGAATAGAGAAGCCATGTCGACGCAATTTTAACAATAATATATTGTGATTGACACGATCAAAGGCTTTAGAGAGATCGGTAGTAATTGCAATTGCAAATAGATATCTCCAACAATTTAATAAAAATGATAATTATTTAAACAAAATACTTTTCTTATTCCTCCTCCTCTCAAATAAAGAAATATATCAAACATTAATAATTAGTAAATGAATAAAAAAACAAACTCACCAAATGACAGGAGCGAAATGACTGAGTTCTTCTGAATTAATGACACCACCAGGAAAGAATTCTGAAATTAAAAAAAAAAAAAAAATTAATTATCAAATAAAGAGAGGAAATAAATATTAATTTGGAAAATCTTACGTCATTATGCAAATATATATGTAACCGTTCGACATGAAAAGGTATCAAATCTTCATCGGGGCTAAAAGTGAGTTTTTATGCTTTCTGTACAAGAACACATCCCGCTGAGCAAGCCCGTATTTTTAGAATTTTTTTATCATTTTTTGTATGACACATATGAATATTTAAAATTTTGGTTATGAAAAACCTAGTTTTGAGAAAAATGAGAAAAAATAATAAGTAATAAAAAAAATCGATTTTGTTTTTTAACTTTTTTTTAGAAAATTTAGCCCACTGAAGATTAGGTACCTTTTCATATGGACGGTCACATATTCAATTTAATTATTATTTTCCCTAATTTGAAGATATCAATCAATGTTAGTTTTAAGTCGGGTTTCCACGAAGGTATGACATCGTGCACCGTATGATCCTGTTTCTTGAGGAAACCAGTGTTAACAAAATATTCTGGCCAATGAACAAATTAGAAAAATAATAATTGAATTGAATAAATATGAATGTGCACAATGAAAAGATTTTCTAATCGTTTTCACTTATTTTTTCTTACGCTTTTTTTCTATTTTACTGTAAAGTTTTCATTTAAAAAATTCCTTTTGACTTGCCTTAAGAGAGTGAATAAAAATGGAAAAATTCACTAAATGATAAATTGTGACTTTCATTAAATTAGACATTAAATTTTGCGAGTTTCTTTCCAAATAAGAAATTATATACTGTATAAGCCCTGCCAGGTTTGGAAAAAACCTGGGTTTTCTTCAACTCCCGTATGTGTTGTGTTGTGTAGTTGTTGTTGTTCCAGATGACTCGTCGACTTGGCCGCTGATTGACATACAGAGATCCTGAAACAAAGGAAAATTATTTAAATGGCATATTAATTATTTTTTAGTAGCTTATAATATAAAATATCCCTTGCCTCTACCTATCGTCCTCTAAATGATTTTTTTCTATCTTTATAAAGTTTATTTTTTTATATGAATGTTTTATAAAACTCCAAATTTCCTACCTTATTAAAATAAATTAGAATATTATTTAAATTATGATGAATCATTTAAAAAAATAAAAATCAACTTTCTAGAAAAATAAAGATAATTAACTTATCTTATTTTATTACAAATTATTACAAGCAAGTTATTTGTAAGAAGCCGGGAAAAATAAAATTTTGATAATAGAAATTACAGAAAGGCATAAGATGTTTAAAAAGGATTTTTTTTTATTTAACGAAAAGTTATTAGAAAAAAAATATTAATCGCCAAATTGTGTGTGTTAGTTAATTCGGGTATTTTCTTGAAAGCATGTTATCGTGGGCCTAACAAATTAGATATTCAGAGCCATAAACAAGTGTGTGAAAATAATAATTGAATTAAATAAATATAAATGAGCTGAAGAGAAGTTGCTGTTGATATTATGGGATGGAAGAGAGCAGCCCCCCCCCGCCCATGCTTATTGTTTTCTGAGTTGAAATGAATAAGATCGCATATAATAAGAGGCATTTCTATTTTTCGAAACCTACTTTATAGAAAAACAAAGAGATAATTAAGAAAAAAATAAATTTTATATTATCACTGAACATTACTTAAAAAAAAAATAAAATGTTAAACTAAAGTGTTAATAAGTTTTGATAAGTGAATATAGGATTGATTTTTTTTTCATTAGAACAACCCTTTGTCTTTAAATGAGAGTGTTAATTTCGTCCTATTAAAAAATTAGGTAATTAAAATAAAATGAGAAATAAAAAGATAAAAAATAAGAGAAAGTAATTAGAGTGAGGTGGATAGCTTAGTAGATCTTGTAGTAAGGAATAAAGTAAAGAGCGATTGCAGCTATGTTTATTTCGTTTAATAGTTACTTTAGACACGCTTCAGCCCTGAGGATGGTCTGATATCAGCTTGAAGTGACTAATAAACGAAATAAACAATCGCTCTTTTCTTTATTCCTTACTCTAAGAGAAAGTAAAAAAGTGTAAATTGACATCTAAAAAATATTTTTTGAAAGATTTCACGAAAGATAAAAAAAAAAAAGAAATGTTGTGATAAAATAATAATAATTTAAAAAAAAAATAAATGAATTATAATTAGTCATAAGTATTTTGAATATATAAAGAGCCATTTAGATACCAAATGGCTTAAATAAGAATGCCTGGACTCCCAATATGTATGTATATTAATTAACAACGGATATCGTCTTATATGGCCTGAGTTGCCGAAAAGACTGTGTGAATGTGTGTGTGAGTGCGAGTGTGAATGAGAAAAAAGTGTGTTTAAAAAAAAAAAAAATATATATATATATATATATATATATAAATTAAGAAAAAAAAATCGAAGGAACGATTTAGAATGTAATTAGACGATCATCCCCTCCTGTTATTTAAATTTTCGTATTTTAATTAAAAAACAGTGATATATTATAGCCGAAAGGGGGAATTAAAAAAAAAAAACAATATCATGGCGAATAAGGGATCGAAGCAACGGGTCTCTTTAAATACTCACCGAATGCATGAGGAGACTGAGTTGAGCAAGAGTCGAGGGCAACAGCAAATTTCAAATAGAATGCACAAACATTTTGAAGACATGATGAAGCAGGGGCAGCCTGGTGGATATTATTGAGATATATTTATTCACCCTTCTCAATTTTGAAGACATTTTCTATAAGTCGTAGATGAGTTGGGCGAAAGACAAGTTGCAATTGTAATGAAATTCTGAAAAAAATAAAAAATAATTATTAAGAAATATACATAGTTTAAGACATCGTTTTCCAAACTGTGAGGCGCGCCTCCCTAGGAAGGCGCGGACAACTCTAAGGGGCGGCGCGAATATTAGCCACAGTGAGCAATTCTCCAGATGATTGCTATTATATATATATAAAATAATAAATAATAATAAAAAAAAACCCCACCAGATTTTTTGACAAATATTTAGTTTCCGCCAGTACGGTCATTCCAATTTCAAGACGTAAAATTTAAAAGTATAGAAAATATTTATTGGTCATCAACGGCAAAATGAGAATATACATTTCAAAGAGCATCTAAAAAATAAAAGATTTTTGAATTTTAATCAAAATCGGAGCGAATTTTGAGAAAATCGAAAAAAACTGAAAAATTACATAAGTAAAGTACTAAAGTACTTTTTGGCCGATTTTGTTCAAAAGTTTCCGGTCACGTTCCAGGGGGTACCTAACTTGAGTATAAAATTTCAACCTCCTAGCTATTTTTATTCTTGAGATATTTTGTTCAAAGACAGACCATGTCGCGAAAATCACTTTTTTAGATTCAGGGGACCTCAAAACGTGTATATCCAGCAAAATTTCGACATCGAATTTTTGACATGAATCCTATACTTTCTCTCTATATATATTACATATATAAATAGGTAAGAGAAATTAAAAAAATACTCCATTAAAATGTTAAATATTCTATCTGACAATTTCTAATATATATATATATATTTTATTGATTTTTTGATTATTTAAAACTGATAAATCGTTGATTTGAAGAGCGAGAAAGAGGATTAGATTTATGTCACGGATGACAAAGGGTATGTATTATACACGATTACACCGTAAAGAGCTTCTAAAAAATAATTGATTTTTGAATTTTAATCAAAATCGGAGCGAATTTCGAGAAAAACGAAAAAAACTGAAAAATTACATCAGCAAAGTATTAATACTCTTTGGCCGATTTTGAAAAGCTTATTTTCACGCTCTAGAGAGGTGCCTAACTTAAATATAAAATTTCAATCTCCTTAATAATATAATTATGGCGGATCACTAAGATAAGAATTTATAAAGATTACTGAAGACTCGGTGCGTGCGGCGGCCCACGATTATACTGTTATCATCAAAAAAGTTTCCTCTGATTAATTATATTTTAAATTAAGATTCATTACATTTTTTGATTTCATCCTGGTGCCTCTCGACAACAGGAGCATCGTCCTCGCGGCAAATCAATTTCCTACTTTTAACATTGCTCCAAAGGAGGAGGACAGAATGGAGTGCACACGTGTTAAGAACGAATGAAGACCAGTTAGTGAGGAAAATAATTGACAACGCCCCTATAGGAAAGAGAAGTCATGGTCGACCAAGAAACAGGTGGAAGGGCGCTCTGGAATAAACAGGTCCTTGATCTAAAAAAGAAAAAGAAGAGATAAGTGAAAAAGAAATCTGAAAAAAAATTATATATATATATATATATAATGATGGAGTCATGAAAAAAACAAGACGAATGAAGCCAAATATTATTTTATTTTAAATCTCGCCCTCACGGCTGACGTTTCGGCCCAAGGTCTAGGTCATCTTCAGAGCTGCATACATATACAATAAGAAAAGCATACATTAAAATTAGCATTAAACACACCTCCAATGCAATCACAGTTAAAATAAAAAAAAATAATAATAATAATAATAATATTTGGCTGCATTCGGCTTGTTTTTTTTTCATGACTCCATCATCACTAAGCCTACAGCCACAGATCTTTTTCGATTGAACAATTGGATCAAGACATATATATATATATATATATAATGTATATATATTTTCCACTTTCTAATTTTTCTCCTTAGCAAATACCCGTAAAAACAGCACTGGATTGACATTATAGGATGCACGATGGGCCTAGGAAAAGCCCAAAAAAGAAATGGGTGAGATAGAATACAAGAGAAAAATTAGAAGGCGACAAGACTTTTGTACTAGAGAAATGGGTCAAGATAGCGACTCTTGGAAGGGCCTCATCGGCATCCATTGATACCCGTAACAGCATATTTGACGAGGCTCAAACAAATGTACTATAATATTTTATTAAGTTATATTATAAAGAGATTGAATAAACAATCCCTAAAAAAAAGCCTTTAATTAACTAAATCTCAACCATTTAAAATAATATTTTACCTTGATAAGTAAATCTCACTTTATGTAATATTTTTAAATGGGAATGAAAATAAAAATATCTCTCCAAATTATTTTGTTATTATTATTCATTAAAATTTAATCTTGAGAAAAAATCCTATTTCAAAAATTTAAATAAAATTACTCACCAATCGGCAACTGCAGCGGCAACGTAGAGTTTGGCTCGAAGAAAGGCGAATGGCAAATTGGATCCATTTCTGAAAATAAAATAATATATTTTAATTTTAACCATAACCGTTGGGTCTAGTTGAAACATTATGCTTTAATAGGACAATTAAATTCAATTAAAACCTTGTGAATCATATGTGGATTTAATTTCCCTATGATATATTTTATTTTTTGAAGTAAAATAGGGGGAGGGGGATATTTGTGGCAATTGAATTCTACTATATAAATTATATATCTATATTAAATTTTAAATGCAAATATAAAATAATTAGATAACTCACCAGATGGAAAAGTTCAGCAGGTGACATTGGGTGAGCATGAAGTAATCACGAATTGCATTAAGATCCAGTTCTGAAAATAATAAGAGAACAAAATAATTAATATAGAAATAGAAAAATCATTTAGCTAATAATTAAAATAAATTCCATCTAAACTGAAAATCAACAAGAGGACTTTAGTTAAAAGAAATATATAATGTAAGGACATATAATAATTATTTTAAGAAATTTGAAAAATTTATATAATGAAATGAATAGATAAAATAGTAATAGGAATGGGAAATTAAATTGAAAAGTTTTTTTTTGTTTTTGGGCACAACAAAATTCAAATAGCCTAGAATCAGACCAATTTAGCCTGGTCATTTTATTTTAATTGAAACTTTTCATTTAATAAAAAGAGTAGTTGGAACTTGCCTTGATTTTATTTCGTTCCTGAGATGTTAGTAGTTTGTTCTTTTTAAAAAGAGATTGTCGAATTAATTTTCATTATATACTGTATATATATATATATACATTACAAAATTTTCCAATCACTTGTGAAATTATTCTGAAATTGAAAAGAATAAATTCATTCAATAAATTAAGGTATATCAGTCATAGTAAGCAATGTTAATTAATAAAATTAAATAAATCTCTCATGTTAAATATTGTATATATATGATGGATGTCATTTGGTTCTCTTTTAGTTTTCCAACCAACTAAAATGAGTCTTGTTTCATAATACATTTTGAGTTGAATTCATATTTAAAATAAATATAAGATAATAAAATTAGAAAGGAAATATAAATTGATATATATATTTACCTAAAAATATTGCATCATTCAATATCTTCCTTCACTCATGAGAATTTCAATCACATAGAAAGGAACATCTCATCTGGTCCAAATCAAGCCTGAAATAAAAAATAAATTAAAATCGTTTATAATATAAAAATATATTTTAAAAATAAGCGTGATAATTATTTTAAATAAAAAAATAAAGAATCACTAAAACAAATTGGAACTTGATTGAAATTAAATATTTGGTCGACTTTAAAAAATAATGAATGATATTTGCCTTACACAAAATATTAATAATTTAGTTATTTAAATATTATTTAAAACGAATTTAGATTAATTAAAATAGATAAAATATTGAAATAATGAATGTTTATTATATTGACAGTTAGACAAAGAATTATTCTCAAGTTTAGAAATATTCCTATATTATTTTAATTAATAAATGCCCTAAAAATGATTGAGAATAATTTAAATAAATGCTTAAATCATTTACTGACCTTTATAATTATAAATAGAAGAGCAGAAATATTTGATGAGAGGAGAGAATAATAAAGGCTGTCAGACATGGGCAGAGATGAGATAAAGAGACGCTGCATGCCAATGGCGAAAAGCAAAGCATCGTCCCTGGGTCGAGTCGAGTTCCTTTCGAAATGCATTCAAACATTTTATATTCAAAATCTATTTAGAAATAAATAATTTAATTTATTTTTATCAAAAATAAAAACAAAATTAATTTTAAGAACAGTATTTTCGATTAAAATAATATATTTTTTGATGAACAGTGAAATGATCCAAAGGACATTCTCAGGCCAGCGTTATTCAAATTTAAAATAGTATAAATAATTTTTAATGATTTTTTCAAAGCACAATTTTTGTGTTATTCTAGTTAATTATCTTCAATATGAGTTAATTTTTTTTTTTTTTTAAACTTCATATGTAAAAATATAACTTCTCCTTTCTTCGCCTTTATTATTCCCGCGGTGCGGGGTCGGCGATCCTTACTTCAGCCCTGGCAATAGTGGCTAGTTTAATTTGTAAAGATCTAATCAAATGTTTTAGATTACGAATTTTTTAAATTTCTTTTTCTTTAAAAATGCTTTTAATCCGAATTGGTGTTCTTAATTACCTTTATTTTAAGTAACTCGCTAATAAATATTATTTGGTCATATAGAATTTATTATGAGGTATATATATATATATATATATTTTCCAAGTTTAATAATATTAACTATATTTTATTTCTTTTTTTTTTTTAATTTAGAATCAGAAAATGCAAAAATATCAAATTCTTCAATATATCGGACAGGGATCTTTTGGAAGAGTTTATAAAGCATCAAATATTGAAACTAATGAAATCGTCGCATTTAAAGTGATTTTGAAAGTAAGAGATTTAATTTATTCATTTAGAAAGATTTCAAAATAATTCTCTAAAGAGTTGCCTACCTGGGATAAAAGATACACAATAATTTGACATTTTTTTAATCTTTGGTATTTAGTAATAAATGGAAAAACCCCATCAACATCGGATATCAAGAAGTCCCATAGAATTAATACTTAAAATTTCTCACCTGAGCAATTATCCCCTATCTCAGTAATTTGAACTCGAGAGGCACTTTTGATAGTAAAGGATCGGAAAAAATTTAAAATATATATATATATATATTAAATACTTGTGAGTCGCCTTTTGAGCTGGTTTAAAGTATATATATATATATATATCAATATAAATACCCCAAGGGAATTGACATAGTGTGGTAACCGTGAGTAAATCTCGCATGGAATGCTTGAATACTTTGGCCCCCAACAAAGAGGAGGGTCACGAGACCAGAATTTCTTATGTAAATTATCAAATGATTCAGAAGAGTCTTGAGGCCACATAAATGCAAAAAGCTTAATCTAATTTTGAGAGCTGTCCAATTCTATTTTGACATTCCTAACAAACTGCCACTTTGAGGATAGCAAGAAATACTTTGTTGATTGTGAGTCGCGTTTTTGAGCTGATTTAAAGTAATATATAGGCCTATATATACTATATATATATATATATATATATTCGAAGATAAGTTTTCTCGGGTATATATATATCAGCTTCACACAGATTCCAGGTTTAGGTAAATGGATTTTTCAATTTATAAATAAGGAAAACAAAATTTCTCTTATTTTTTATTAAAATTTATTGGTTTTTTTAATGGATCTTCTAAAATTGAGGTAAAAAAAATTTTTATAAGATGTATTTTAATTTTTTGAGATGACAATCATATCATCATATATATATTTTTCTGTAATTAAAAAACAATTAATATTGTAATATGTTTTGTGTATATGCTAAAGAGGAGTTATTTATTGCAGGCTCTGATGATGTCTGATAGGACGAAACTTAGATTGCGCATCGAGTTGGCCAATAAATTTTAATAAAAAATTAGAGAAATTTTGTTTTCCTTATTTATAAATTGAAAAATCCATTTACCTAAACCTGGAATCTGTGTGAAGCTGAGATTCAATCACCTGGTTTGAGATCCTATGAAATTATATATATAATTGTAAGGAAGGTAGATCTGCAGCCAGAAGAATAAAAAACTATTTCAATTTATTTTGGTCGACATTTCGGACGCCAATCGCGTCCTTCTTCGGGACCAAAGATTTAAAAAAAACACACTTAGATGTTGTGTAATATATAAAATATTTGAACAATATTGAAAGAGGCATCTTTTTGTGTACGAGAAGAGATCTCTGTGCATTATTTTTTCCAATTCCAATAAGAGAAATAAGGTCCGATGATGCCACTAGCGAGTAAACTGCACCAAACGATGCATTTTTCTGGATGTAATGGAGTCTTTAGGGTCTCTTGTGGATTGGTCTCACTTCACAATTTTGCTTATTAACAAACCCGTTTGACCAAAAATGAGCCTGAACGACGGGTCAGTTGCCAACTGCTCTATACCCAATCGGCGAAAGAACGACGCATATCATGGCCTCGTGGCTTTAATTCGTGCACCAGTTGGATCATATACGGGTGTAGGCCAAGATCTTTGAGCAAAATATTCCACGAAGTGGACGGACAGAGCCCCAATTCCTGCGACCGACGACGAATCGATACATTTGGATCTTCTTCCACACTTTCGTTCACAGCGGCGATATTCTCTTCAGAACGCACATTCCTTCGACGTGTTGGTGTTATTGCATCATTTAGAGAGTATGTGGTACGAAATCTAACCACAGTTCGGCGGATGGCTTGTTCAAATGGACGATTATGTTATAAAAATCACGAAGTCGTCTATAAGTTGAGCGAATCGACGACTGATTTTCAAAATAAATTTGGATAATTTGGTAACGTTATTCAAGAGTGAGTCTATTCATGATGACTTGCCAGAGTATACTGAAATAAATAAAAAAAAGTTTTTTATTAAAATTTAATTTTTTGTGTTAATTTTTACAATTTAAAGTTCTATCTATCCGGCTTAAAATTATAATAAACTATATATAATTTTTCAATCCATAACAGGAATTAATTATAATAAATATTTATATTTATTAACTTAGGTTTTTTTAAGCTAATAATATAAATATTAATTATATATATAATGATGATGGAGTCAGAAAAAAAAACAAGATGAGGGCAGTCAAATATTCTTTTATTTCAATTCTCGCCCTCACGGCTGATGTTTCGGCCCGAGGTCTAGGCCATCTTCAGAGCCTCCTGGCAATAATCAAAAAGTGTGGAAATTCATTTCTCTACGTTTTGCTGTGATATATATATATATATATATAGTTATTATTATTGTGTACGTTTTATTGGGTGGATTACAAAATTATTCGTTGTAGGTTGCGAGTTTGATATCCTTGCATAATGATACTCCCCCATCTTGGGACATTCTCCTTTACACAGCCCTTTTTTTACTGCCTCCTTTTCTTTTCTTCCTATATTTCTTTTTTTATATCCCAGATTTTGTATTATAAAGAAATGGTTTAAAGAAGTAGATGTAAAGTTGCTACATGATAAATAGAAGAGAAGGGGTGAGGCAATTTAGACATGCGTCTCTGATTAATAAAAACCCTCAATAATGTAGAATTTGTTTAAATATTTTTAAGGTGGGCCGAACTGAAAGAGAAATCAACGGATTAAGACAAGAATGCAAAATCCAACAATATTTACATCATCCCAACATTATTCAAATGTTGGACTCGTTTGAGACCGAAAATGAGGTATATCCATTATTATATTTTAGTTTTTAAAAGTAAAAAAAACTTTTAAACTTAAAATTCACATTCATTAGAATTCTTATAGTAAAAATCAACCTTTTCTTTCAAATTCTAGAAAACAAATCAAATATTCGATATCTCTTTTATATTTGTATTTTCTTTTACAAAATTTTATATGGCTTTTTTCTCAGTTAATCATAATATATGACCTATATTATAAAGCTCATTAAAATTGCATGTAAATTGTTTAAATAATATAAAGTCTCGTATCAGCGTAGTTGAGGAGTTTCGGTCTAATATAAAGTCTCTATTAAAATATTTTTTTTTTTTTTTGTAGATTGTAGTTGTTACAGAATATGCAGATAAAGAATTATATAAAATTCTTGGCCAAGTGAGACGTTTACCAGAAGAGAGAGTGAAGAAAATTTCCTGTGATCTAGTCTCAGCATTATTTTATCTTTATTCAGAAAGAGTTGTTCATAGGTAAAGAAAAAAAATATATTGTGGATTAGCCCTGTTCAGAAAAATTTTTTCGGGTGACTCTTCAACTTTATTTATTATGAGGGATCTACTGCAAAATTCACATCCTCCTTTTGTGAATGAAATATATATTTTTTTTATCTCTGCTCTAAATGTTGATTTCCAGTCAAATATATATATATATATATAAGTAAACCAATTTCTTCTCCCAGGCTAAAGGAAGAAAATTGTATATATATATATATTAAATAGATGCCGAACTCGCATGCAAAAGTCAGTCACACCAAAATTTGATGCGGTTTTTACCCCCCCAACAAAAAAACTTTATTTCACTCTAACTGCTAGATAGTTTTTTTTTTTTTTCATCTTCATGTTTATTTATATATAACTCGTTGGCTATGAAAATTACAGAATAAATACAAATAAAATTCTTTTTTGTATTAGTTTTTGTTATTTAATTTATAAAAAAATATTGAGTTGTTAGATCTTTCATTTTTTTTGCACCCTTCAACTGTTTTGATTATTTTTATCTCTTCTCTCTTTCTTTGATCTATTTCGGAATGTGAGGAGTAGTAAAATATTCTAAAATTTGTTCATTTATGGGGATGGTGGCTAGTTCAATCACCCTTTTTCTTGATACATTGCGGGCCAATATTAAAGCACCCTGGCTGTGATTTCTCATTAATTATTTCAATGATTTTATTTAAATATGACAATTTGGACAATGGCAAACTTTTAAATTTCAAACCTAGAAGAAAATTCCATCTTTCTTTTATAAAAATATATATCATCACTAGAGAGCGGAAAAAAGTCTTTCGACTTTTGTCAATTTTGAGACTTTTCCAGATTTTCTTAGTTAGATATCTCCACTGATCTCACAAAAAGAAACGTTTTTTGAGATTATCAACTTACTTTTTTGCCTCTCAGAGACTTTTTTTTTAAAGCGACTTTTATGACTGACTTTTTTCAAATTTTTACATATAGGCCTAATATGCTTTTTTAAATTTTGTTTAATAGATGATGATGATAAGAGAGTTCTACGATTAAAATGATAGACAGGAAGAGAGGGTGTCAGCCAAAAGGAGAGCCTCTATCGAATAAAAATCTCAATTCAGAAAACGTTTCGGGTTTAATTAAATAAATTCATCATCAGTTCTTAAGAGATTATTGGCAATCTCAAGGTGTACGCCATTGAGATGCAGATAGAGTTGTAAACATATACAAAATTATATAAAAATACAAAATTTGCATATCACATGTCAGATGCTATTCAGTTAACACGGCCAAGTCTCAAATTTGGTGTCTGTTTTTTATTTTTTATTTATTTATGGTCTTTTTCGCCATCTGAGGCCATCTGACCCTTGTCCCTATTTATTTCAATCTGCCACAGATCCGTTTATAAATTTTATGTTTTTTTTAAGTCTTTTCGGCATCTTAGGCCATATAGACTTTAAGGAAACAAAATTATTTATATACATTATGTTAGAGGGACCAGGCACATTTATTTATACCATTAGTATCCAAATGATCTAAATAAATATTCACTAGACTGCCTGGGATCCGTGACCTTTAAGACTATCATTATTGACAACTCGGCCACGGGGGGAGGGGGATGTTTTACATCTTGAATTTTAAAGAACTCTACCATATATCGCTTATCGAGAGGTATGCTCTCAATTTCTTTTAATTTCTCATATTAATTGTTAAAATTGAGAGCTACTTTTTTCCCAAAATAAGAGACTTTTTTCCGCTCTCTAATCATGACATTAGAAAACTCATTCGGTTGCTTTAATTATTCAATGTATCAATACATCCCAATTCTCTAAGTCATCAAAATTTATTCAATTTTTTTTTTTCTAGAGATTTAAAGCCTCAAAATATTTTATTAAAAGGAAATGATACAGTCAAATTATGTGATTTTGGATTTGCTCGATGTCTCGAAAGAGGAACATACGTTTTGACTTCTATTAAAGGAACTCCCCTTTATATGGCACCTGAGCTCATCGAAGCCCAACCTTATGATTATAAAGTTGATTTATGGTTTGTTTTTTGAAATTTTTTATTTATAATTTATTATTATTAACTCATATGTTAATTTTTAGGTCTTTAGGTTGTATTATATTTGAACTTTTAGTTGGAAAAACCCCATTTGCTTCCCCTTCTATTATAGAACTTATCCAAAGAATACGATGTGATAATGTAAAATATCCTGATTACATTTCTTCGGAATGTAAAAGTTTTTTACAGGTTTGTTTTTTTTTTTTGTTCTATTTTTTATTTTAAATAATTATTAAAATATATATATATATATTTTTTAGGGTTTATTAGAAAAAGATCCAAAGAAACGAATTACGTGGCCTGAATTAACGCAACATCCATTTATAAAGAACGATATAAAGATTCCCGATCAAATTTGTAAGTTATTCGTATTATGAATTCCTTTTTGTTACCCCTTTTGACAACTGTTAATCCAAGAAGAAGAACAATTTTTCATTAAAAAAACAAATATCTATTACGCCTTAAACTCGCAAAGAGAAAAAATAATAATAACTTATGCTGCTAATAAGCCAGTAATTCTAAATAATTAACAAAAGCTGCTTGTTTAAGGATGTGAAACTTGAAAACAAATCTGTTTATTATTTTACTCTATTTTCATTTCATTAACCTTTATAACTATAATTATCGCGGATTAAGAAGAGCTTGTTTACATTCATCTGAGACATTGAGAAATGATTTCCCATCGATAGGATAGATTAAAGTATATAAGAAATTTATATATATATTAATGCAATAAACTCACCAAAATGTCCTTTTTCTCTCTCCGTTATCAAAATGAGTCAGATTATTTCTCTGGATAGATGTCGTTCGTTGTGGCACTTTCTCAGACACCTGCGAATGAATTTCAATAAATATAGTTTATTTTTAAAACAAAAGATTTTCATTTCAATATTTACTTTTTTTGCTCAAAATAATATTGATTTGTTTAGACGAGTTTTTTAATTGATTTTAGGAGATTTTTTTTTTTTTCAGAAAAATGAAATAAAGTTAAAATTGGTTTAAACCATAGTTTCTCAACGTGGGCGATAACGACCCCCTGTGGGCGTTTGAGACTTTCAGGGGCGACGAAGACACAGAGAAAATTAAGGGGATTGAGATGGCGCAGAAGGAGCGTGGGCAGATTAAAAAATATATACCCTATTCATGTCGTTCCTTGAGGAAGAAGGAATCCTTAAATCTATAGATTTATATAGGCATAGATTCCTTGTCCTCAAGAACGACTATGAATACGGGTAATAGTCTCTTCTTCTTTCTTTGCCATTATTATTCCCGCGGTGCGGGTCGGCGGGATGGTTTTTTTTTGCGACAGGAAGAAATAGAACAGGCCTGCCCGTCGCACGGTCTGATGCCTGTTGAAAATATAGAAGGGAGGGACTGACATGTAACGAATAGGACTGCCAGTCCCAGCTCGGGTAGCTCGTGGTCGCCATCCACGTACCCACAAGATGTGGGCCCCTGAGCAAATTAAAAAATATATTCTAAAAAAGGCAAATAAAAAAATACATGCTATTGACTAATATTACACGTATAAATATAATATTGGCAATAACTGTTTTAAGTTTGCGACAGGTGGTAAGTAAAATTAAGATGGGGGGGGGGGGACTCTAGAAAATAACATATTCTCAAATGGGGCGGTGAGCAAAATAAGGTTGAGAAACTATGGTTTAAACATTCGTGATCACTTACTTTTTTTTTTTTGCTTCTGCCAGATCATTGAATATTAAAAAATATCCATGTACTGGCTTTCAAAAGGGAAGTTCAGTAACCGGCCAAGGGCCAAAACCTCGTATGCCGCAAACATTTAGTGGTTCGTCTTCGGTGGTTCATCTTCGGCGAGCAATTGCAAAATCTTCTGATTAAAGCTTTAAATTTCCCTCACTGAGTCCACCTATGTCTGGCCAATCAGCGAGAGAGAGTGGTAAACAGAAACATAAAACGGAAGTCAGAGGCTAGCGCTTTATATTATAATAATGATGATTATGATAATGATAGAGAGGAAAAAGTATGGATGCCAGTTTTAGCTCGAGCCATCCACTTACTCACTATATCTGAGCCTCTTGAGTGGCTAAAACAAGCACTAAAAATATAGAATATTAATTTCGACAAATTCTGAATGATATTATCACAAATATGTTACTATAATGTATTTATGTATATATATTATATAGTAACAGCGAAATGTTAATCTGTCATGGAAATTTTAACTGTTGAAGCTTCAGAATATTTTTTATAAAATCTTTAAATATTGAAGATGTTAGGAAACCTGGCGGACAAAAAATATTAATACAAATTTTTAGAATATCTTTGTGGCCGGAATTATTGCGAGGTATACAGTGTATATATAACATTGTTCTGAAAGACTTTCGTGTACGTGAAGATAAATTTTCTCGAGTTGAGTCTAGTTAGTTGTTTCGACTCGACGTTTCGGCTCTCCTTTTGGAGCCATTTTCAAGAAAATGTGATTAGGAGTTAATGGTGGAGGTGGATTGTTTTCGGTGCCGCAGTCTTCCTGGTCCCAGAGGTTTGGATTTGTCTCTAAGATCTAGGAAGAGGTTGTTGTGTTTGTGGTGCCTTCGAGGCTTCATTCAGCTTACTGTTCAAATCGAGGAGTTGCTGGCTTGTGTTTGCCTTTTAGCAAGTGGTTGGTTGGGTGGTGTAGTGTTTGTTTGTTGGCTAGTTGTTAAGGAAATTGAAATTACTTCAATTTAAAAGATCGTTAATGAAAGAATTATTGCTGCTCAATTTGAAATCATTATGATCAGAAGCACTTTGTTTATTTATATATATATTGTATATAATATATATATATTTTTTTTTGCTATTTGAATTTATCTGTCTTGTCAATTATTTGCAGCTCTGTAAAAATGAAGATATTAATTAATTTTTTTTTAAATATTGTTTATTTTTAGGTGGTGCTTCTGCTATTGTTGACAATGATTCATATTATTTATCAAAAGAAAATCAAAAACACTCTCTTGTGAATCGCTCAGGACAATCAAAATTGCTAGCAAAAGCAATCCAACAGATAGAAGAGCAAGAAAGGAAATTGAAATTACTCCAACTTAAAAGAAGATCGTTAAGGAAAGAATTATTGGAGGGAGCTCGAGCCTCTCTCAATGCCACTGTTGGCTGTGATTTGGATCAAAATAGTCTTTTATATTATCAAAAGCTTGCTTTTAGCGATACTCCTTTAGATAGAAAGCAAAAAGGCAATTTGCTCTCACGATCCGCAACTCCTTCATTAGGAAGACAAAATCGTATGTCATGGTCACATCCTGATCGGTCAGAGATTGAACATTTGACGCAGTCATTAAATCACATCCATTTAAACGATCGTAGGGAAAGTATAAATGAAGAAAATGAAAAATCTCCGGATAAAATACAAAATTCTAATGGAATTCTATCATTTTTAACAAGTTCAACTTCGAAAAGTAATTCAACCGGTCCAATTGAGAATGATGAATGGTTAGCATTTCTACAAAGTACAATGGAAGAAATTATGGAAGGTTCTGCTACTGAGATGCAACAGCATAATTTTGTTGCTATTGTAATCTCACCTCTACATAATCCATCAACTGGTTGTAAGGTTATCGAATATGTCGCTTGTCTTCTTTCTTTGCCGTTTGTTGTAGAAGAAATTTCCGAAGAACAACACGAGCAAATATACCAAGTAAGAAGAAATATTAAATTTTAATTTTCTTTTCTTCTTTTCTTTTAGTTTTCTTAACGAAAATTATTTTTTTTTTATTTCAGGTGTATTTAGAATCGAAAATCATCCCTAATTTAATATATGCTTCTAAGCTTCTCTCAACTCGTAATAAAACATCAGTTGACGCTGCTCCTCAGGAATTCGTTGAACTCAGTGCCGATGAACTCCAAGCGCTTGAATGTATTTATTTACTCATCTGTCATCTTGTCTATGCACAGGATGCCTTTCTTTTACAATTTTATGAAGCAGTTAACATTTTAGAAGCTATACCTCTTTTACAACAATTATTATTACTTGCTGGACGAAAAATGCGTATAGTCACCGATCTGATTGCCATTTTGTGCCATATGATGCGAGTTATGCCTGAACATGCGGACCAAGTTGAGAAAATCTTTTTGGAGAATGTAGGTAAGTTTTATTGATAGATGGCCTTTCTTATAATTTTAATGTTTGTAAATTTTTGTTTTTGTTTTTCCTACCATCCTTAGCCGAAAAAGTTCATACAATAAAATTAATTTCTTTTCCCACCTGAATATCTATTTCGATATATTATTTTTTTGGAATATATATATCTTTTTAACTAGTTCTTCTTAGATAATTTAGAAAAAACCATCGGCTGCAATTCAGGCTAAATAAAACAAGGAGAACTTCCCAAGTGAAAGATCAACAATAGAGATCATTTGTTCTATTTTAAATACCTCAACGACACCAAGAAAAAAACGAGTAATCTTCCTAGCTATAATTGAAAATTTAAATATTATAACGAAGAAAAGTGGGCTGTAGACTTTAAATAGGATATAGGGGGTGAAGCAGCCAAGAAAATAAAATAAAAAACTTTTATTTAATTAATTAATTGTCGACCCTTCGATGGCTGATCACGACCTTGATCAGTAACAATTAATCGTCCGATGAAGGTCAATCCCACCGTTACTCTTGGGAAGTCCTTGTTTATTTAATTTCCTAGGCTGCTATGTCTCTTATATCCAATTTAAATATTATATAGTAGAAATATATATATATAGCCTGTCGGGGAAAGAAATGTTTTTTGAAACCGTCTTATAGTATATTTGTCCGAATATTTCGGCGTTTTCATTTATTCTTCACTTGTAAAGGTCATTTCGATCTTAGTGTTAAATTTCAAAGTTTACTTTGAAGGAAAAATTATTTCAATTTAACAAAAATAGATCTGATTGTTTTTATTAGATTACCTAAGAAGAACCGATAATGTTGAGTCTTTAACTAGTTAAGAAGTATTTACGAAAGGATGTGGCGTGCCAAGTTGTATAAATAAGTTAAGAAGTATATATACACTTTTAAAAAAGTTATTTTTTCCAACCTGAAGTGGATTCCTGCTTCATTCATCTCCACCTTTTCTTTTTCTTTTTAGGGCTTAAATCATTTTTGTAATCGAAGATTTCTTATTTTGTTTAAGGAACCGAAGCTCACCAACTAGAAATTGGCCGCCTTCTTAAACATCATAATCCAACTTTAAAGGCTCGAACATGCACTCTCCTTCGGCTTCTTGCTCGCTATAGTTGCCATGCTCTTCAAAAAAGATGGACTCAAGAGCTTCGAGATGATTTGGAACTTTTAGCCTCCTTTGATGTACAAGTCAAAGAGGTAGGTGCATTCCATTTATATATATATACAGTATATATAAATTGTCAATATTATAATAAAGTTTGTGAAATTTTGTAGATTTACATATCAAATAGTGCGCCGATACTTATTGTATGATGAAGTTATTTTTATTTTGACCAAGATGTTTCCAAATTCCATTTACAAAACCAAATTGCTAGAGGAGACATTAATTCATAGGTTGTCAGTGATGATCCCAGGATTTTATTAACATTTGGTTAGTCGCGCAGGATCTCTGAGATCGACTAGCTTCATATATAGCTTCGTATAGTGATATTGTTTTGGAGTGGAAGATTACGCATCACAGTATCGTCCTAGCTTGACCGGCGTCACACTTTAGTGTTGATTTGACTTTTCGAAAGGTGACATGTACAGTGAGGGACAATATTAAGTCCCACCCATGGGTTTTCTTCTTCTTCTTGTCTTCGCCATTATTAATCCCGCGGTGCGGGCCGGCGGGTTTTCTACTTCTGATTATTTCATTGTTTTTATAAAAGAAAATGAAAATCTTTATTGGAAATTTTCTAGATTTGAACCATGAAAGTTTCCATTAAAAAATTTATATATTTTTTTTTTAAACAATGAAATAAACACAAGTAGAAAACGCATGGGTGGGACATAATATTGTCCCTCACTGTACTGCCTAGGTGTGTTAGGGATCTGTCAGATCTGCTAAATTTGTATTTGTTATTTTTTTATTCACTTAAATCAAAATTTTTGCAATCGTAATACTTCTTAATGAAATTGAGAGGTTGGATCTCTGTTGTAGATGTTCAATAATATCAAATAAAACCACAAATAAAAAAAAAAAACAAATACTTGCTCTCAGCGGATCTCACAGAGATCTCACGCACCTATGTTGTATATGACACCTTCAATAAACACCTTTATCCAGCGTATTCTAAAATGTGAGGCGCACCTCCCGAGGGAGGCGCTGACTAGTTTAAGGGGAGGCGCGAATATTAGCCATAGCGAGCAAATAATGAGTGCGAAGATTTATAAATAAAATAATAATAATAAACTCAATTTTGTAGACGGTCACATAAATTCCCAATGTCAGTTTTAGCTCGGGTAACTCGTGGTCGCTATCCACGTACTCACAAGTTGTGAGCCCCTGTGTGAAAATAGACTCAACATAAATCCTAATAAGAACACTTAATTTTTTATAATATAAAGATGTTATTTATCTAAAATTATTTAGAAAATGAATTTTGTTTTGTTTTAGGCTGCAGTAGAAGCCATGCAAGAGTTAAAAGAATTGACCTTCTATAATCAAAAAGCCTATACGCCATGAAGATTCAGCTTTATTCATTTTATATTAACCAAAAGAGTCTGAGACTTGTCTTCCATTTAGTTGGATTCATTATTCATTTATTTTTTTAAAGAAAAGTAAAGATCTAATTTTTATTTTTTGATAATTAAATTTTTATCATTTTATAATTTTATATTAAATTTATACTAAGCTTATTTATTTTTATTTATTCTTACTAAAAAAATTTTATTTGGAGCCGAGATAAGGGAGATGAGCGAATTTAAAAAACGTTTTTTTAACTTGAAATTAAAGAAAAATTAGCAAGCTTAAAAATTATTTTGCTTATCATAATGAATGAAAACCTTTTGTTTCATTGCCGCAATTTGTATTATATATTTTTCTTAAATCCGAACAATCCAAATATTTCTTCTTATAATTTTGCAAAATTTTTTTAAATATACAGTCGACTCTCGATAATTCGGCTAACTCGAACTCTTCAAGTGTAAACTTCGGCAAATCGAAAAAATGCTGTGTATTTTGATACTCTCGATAACTCGAAATCTCTTTGGAAACAAGAGGGGGAGAAAACGTTATATAATTCGAAATAGGACACTTACCCTTTTTATAATTCGAAGTTTTCCTAGCTATATGTACTCCTTTTCCGTGATATGTTTCTTTCAGTCCAGCTCAACTTCCCAATTCTCTTGTTTGTCACGATGAGTACAAGGCAGAAGTACGTCTCTCTGACTGTCTGTGTCTGATAAAAAAGATATCGCCAAAACTTTCAATAAACCACCAACAAAGCTGAAGAAATTTTACAAAGTCAGTCGCACGCAAGCAGGAGATGGCGAATCCCCTATTCTCGAGGATTCGTTAATCAAGTGGCTCCGACAATGTAGAGCACAAAATCACTTGTTGGAGAACCTCCTCCCCTTCTCATCGAAATTGGATATAATAAAAACTCTTAAGAATTCGAATTTTCTTTTTCTTTCCTCTTGATAATTCAAAAACTCGATAATTCGAATTTATCTTGTTATCCTTTGGATTTCGATTTATCGCGAGTCGACTGTAATTACTACTTTTTTTTTTAATTCTAAAACAGTTGTTCTCAAATCATGTTCTAGGGAGTACTAAAACTCGAATAGTCCATAGTTTCAAAATTACTGATTATTTTAGATGTAAGGATGTCACCGGGATTGAAATTATTATTTTTAAAATCCTGACGACATTCAAACTGGTTCTATTAAAACTCATATGAGATGAACAATTTTCGAGATCTATATATTTGAATAAGATATGAATATCCTGGGTTCGATTCCCGGGAGCGATGGAACGCTTGGTCAGCCAACAAATAAACATACTCACACTTATGTTAAAAATACTCATATGGTAAATTGACAAGGTTGAAGTCATCTGTTTTGTTATCTCTTTTTTACTTTCTCTTACCTACTGTATATATGTAATAGAAAGTATTGGATTCATGTCAAAAATTCGATATCGAGATTTTGATGGTTTCCTGAGTCCAAAAAAGTGGTTTTCGCAACATGGTCTGTCTGTGTATGTGTCTGTGAACAAAATATCTTAAGAACGAAAAGAGCTGGGAGGTTGAAATTTTATATTTAAGTAAGTTACCCCATGGGAAGGGGGAACCTTTTGAACAAAATCGGCCAAAGAGCGCTTTATTGATGCACTTTTTCAGTTTTTTTTTTTTTTCGATTTTCTCAAAATTTGCTTTTGATAAAAATTCAAAAATCAATTATTTTTTAAATGCTCTTTAAAATGTATATTCTCATTTTGCCATTGAAATCTTTTGAAGCACACTTTACTCTTGTAGTTCATAGGAAAGATAGGTGAAATGGTTGCCATGGTAACAAAATAAATATTTTCCCATTTACATCTTAAATTTTAATACTGTATATCGGCGGAAACTGAAAATCTGATGTGACAAGCACAGAACTCAACTTTCAATTACCGAAGGTAAGAGAAAGTTGTGTGCTGTGCGACCAGTCACTCCAGATTTTTTCCTTGATTTTATTATTTATTAAGATTAATTAATTACTTTCATTTCGATTTCATAAGTAATTAAGAATCAACATTGATCACTCTGTAGATAAAAAATTTGAGAACTTCTGCTCTAGATCACTGAACGGTTTCTATAATTTGACAAATGATCAAGCCAAATAATTTCGAGTAATATAATAGTTTAAGAATCAATTTTTAGAATCTCTTTATTTTTTTTTAATTATTTCTTCTTTTTTTTTCATTCTCTCTTAATCCTGATTAATATAAATATATTTTTATAAAAGATTTATTGATGTTAAAGAAGAAGGTTGTGATTAAATAATGCATACATACAAATATATACATATATATATAATCTGTTTTTTTTTTTTTTAGTAATTTTCTTTTGTCTTAAAGTTTTTTTGTCATGTGCAAATTCTTTTCGTTAATTATGTATTATTAATTTTGAAATTTTATTATTACTTAATTGAACAAAAAGGAAATAATTTAAAATAAAATTTTTTTGTATTGATTTATACAAATCTTTTATTTCTATATAATCCTTTCGTGTACTGAATATGGTTGCCCTCATGGCTGCGGAATGTCCAACTTAAAATGCAAGAGACAGCAGGGGAATCGGCTAGAGATTCTGAGTTCAAACTTGACATTAATTCTTCTTCTTCTGTCCTTGCCTTGTCCTTGTCTTGTCGGGGGACCTCACTTATTCCTTCCAACCCTATCATGCGTTTTTGCGACAGAGAAGGATAGAACAGGCCGGCCTGTCGCACGGTTGAAAAGAGGACGGAAGAGACAGACATACAAAGAACAGGACTGTCTGTCCCAGCTCGGGTAGCTCGTGGTCGCCGTCCACGTATCCACAAGATGTGGACCCCTGAGCGATACATTAATTCTTCTTATATCTTATTTTTGTTTGAATATATATAATATTTTTTCAGAATTTTCCAAAATTAATTCTGCTGCTTGTCAACCTATTTTATAAGTGATTTTTTTTTTGCATTTCTGAAACGGGTATATTAAAAAACAAAAAAGACGAATAAACTGAATAAAATAAATGGAATTTCAGAAAAATAAAATATGGTCCAATCATTTCTTCTGAGCGGCGGGCATCTTTGATATCAACGATGGAAGCTTAAATCCAGTGGCGTAACGTAGAGATAACGTTTAAGATAGCAAATTTGCGAGATATGTTTGTGCTTAAAATTAGGCTAAATTGCACCTCCTTGAAGATCTTTCTCTAGTCAATGAAATTTTAATTTCATTAGTATAGAAGTCGGATGCGAGATGTGCTTATTGGGCCGGCGCCCTAGGACCTGAAAGCGTGGAGGTCCTGGTTCGACTCCAGGGGGTACAATTTTGCCCAATCTTAAGCACAAGCATATCTCGCAAACTTCATCTTAAATGATATATTGACTGGGTAATGGTCCAGTGGTAATGGAACAGTCTATTTTAGCATTGGTTGAAAAAATTCCATCCTTTGTAAGAGTTTCTAAGTGATTTTTTGTATTTCCGAAACGCCGTTGACATCCTGTTTCATCCTTTGTGTGTAAACTCTTATAAATATGTTATAACGGCAAGAATCCTCAAATGACCAAATATTATTTTTAAATATTTGTATTTGTTTCTGTTATAGAATTTTTGAATGCTTGAAAAATTGATGATTTTTCTTAAAATTTCACAACTTAAAGTAAAATTGAAAATACATATAAATGATGTCTCTAGCTGAAATGAGTGAATCGAATGACTCGAATCAAGAGCACTGTCGCTGTGAACTCCACTTCATTCACTACACATTCGAATATGACGACAAAATACAAGACTATTTATAGGGTCAGCTCACAACACCAAAGCCACATCTGATTAATATTAGATTATATTAAAAATAATAATTTGAATACTTTTCTTGCTGTAATTATTGAAAAGAGAGAGTAGGATAATAATTCAGGACCGTAATCAGGGGAAGGAAGATTTGGTGACTCCCCCCCCCCCCTTTAGTTTTTTAAAATTTTAACGATATTAAAAAAATCTTATATATAAATATTCTTATTTAAAATTTCTTAATTTGGAGTGAAGGGAGGGAGTAATCACCCAAATTTTCCTACTCCTGACTACGGTCCTGTTACGAGATACATATTAAACGACAAAACAAATAATAAATAACTCAAAAATAAGATAAATTATTTTAACATAAAAAAATGATCAAATTACATACAATCAGTGTAATAAATAATATAAAATTATAATAAATAAATAAAATAGCATGCAGATAATGGTAACTTATCGATAAGAAAATGAAGAGTATAAAAAATATTCTGGGAAGTAATTTTAGCCAAATGATAGACAAAGGTTTTTCTTATAGAACAAATAAATTTGTTTTTGTTATTAAAATAGGACTGTAACAATTAGTTAGTAAAAATTGAAATAAATGGAAGAAAGGATTTAACTACTTAAAAAAAAAAAAAAAAACGAAAATAACAGAGCATAAAAGGAAGAAATATGAACATTAGTTCGGATAACTCGTGGTTGCCATCCACGTATTCACAAGATATGATTTGAAGATTTAAAAAAAAAGTTAGTTGGGTAGCCTACCTTCCAGGGAGCATCATCTTTACTCAAATGCGGTTTTTCTTTTGCATTCCTTATCATTTAGAAAATAGAATTGAGATAATTTCAACCGGTAAGAAAGCGGTAGAGAGGAATAAATTAAAATGTAGAATAGGAGTTAACAACACAAACATACAAACAGAGATAAACAATTGTAAATGATTAGTGATGATGTTATATGACACTCTGAGAAAATATTAATGAAAACACAACAAAACAAAGTCTTTTCTTTTAATAAAAATTTGAAAACGGTGACCAGAGTCTGGTAAAAAAATCGTTTTCTTTATAACATGGATACATCGCTTCTAGTTTATCGAGATCGATCTTGCTTAGGCCTTTTCTTTGGCCGATTTTTGCAGTCGAGTCCTAAAATTATAAAATGTTTTAGAAGAGGAAGAGAAAAAATTATGAAGTTTGTAAAAAAAATAAAGTGATTAAATTAAAAAAAAACAACAACTAATTTTAAAGAAATTTGATCTTGATTTAATCAAAGAAAATTAAATTTTTTTTTAAATATTTCTGCATCTGAAGCTATTTAATTTTACAAATTAATTGAAAGCCTCAAATAAATTTTATCGCCTAGGGTGGGAAACATATTCTAGGACATTTAAATAATAATAATATATTATAGAAAGTATGTTAGCGAGGCGAATAGCTGAATTAGTATGTAGTAGAAAATAAAAGGTCGAGCAGCTATGTTAATTTCTTTATTTAAGAACCCACAGCGACGTTTCGTTCGACTATGCGACCATCTTCATGTTGACTGAACTCTAGCCATGAAGATGGTCGCATAGTCGACCGAAACATCGACCATCTTCATGTAGACTGAACTCTAGCCATGAAGATGGTCGCATAGTCGACCGAAACGTCGCTGTGGGTTCTTAAATAAAGAAATTAACATAGCTGCTCGACCTTTTATTTTCTACTATATTATAGAAAGGCCAGGGGCGTATATAAGGGAGGGGGGGGGGGGCGAGGGGCCCCCCCCCCGAAATTTCCCAAACACATATACATATATAGGGATATACAGACATCAGCGCAACAAATTTTTCCGCAGGATGGAAAACTTTGGCTTCGCAAAAGAAAAAATATTCGGCAAATAATTTCGTGTGAAAAAAAAAAATTAGTTTCTTAAAAAAAAATTTTCCGCAGAAAAATTTTTGAGTTAAGACCCCACCCCAAAAAAATTTTCTATATACGCCCCTGAGAAAGGCAATAATAATAAGACAAAGTTAATGGAGAAGAGAAAAAAATTTTCTGTTCATTTTCGCCGATATGACAAAATATAAAAATTTTCTCTTTCTCCAACTTTGCCTTATTATTATTATTGCCTTTCTATAATATAATTTATTTAAATGGCCTAGAATATGTTTCCCACCCTAGGAGATAATTTATTTGAGGCTTTCAATTAATTTGATTAAAAATTTCAAGGGAAATTCACGGTGTTGGATTTGTATCTTTAAATATCCACGGTGGAGGAATCTATCCCCGTAATTATACCTCTGGCTGATAAGTAATTGTTGAAGACGTGACTATGATACAGTCAAAAATAATAGACTACAATCAAGAGAAAAATTTTATATTTTCGCATATCGGCGAAAATGAAGAAGTAGAGAATCTGTAGAAAAGAGAAAAATTTTCCCTCTTCATTTCCGCCGATATGAGAAAATATAAAATTTTTCTCTACTCTACTGTATTATTTTTGACTTTATCACAGCTTGTACAACAACGTTTTCAGTCAGAGGAATTAATTACGGGAATAGATTCCTCCACTGTGGATATTTAAAGAAAGGAACTCAACACCGTGTATTTCCGTTGAAATTTTTATTTCAAACTTTGAACCGAAAGTGTTAGTTATCTTAGGAACGTGAAAATAATACAATTTACAAACTATTTTGAGTAATTTTGGTTAATCCAGTTAGGCCACCCCCAAGCTGAGCCGCTCCGGATGAAATTCGAACATGAAAAAAATAAATAAAAACTTAACCCATCACAATAAATGCAAACTGAATTGCCTAAGATACTGAAAAGACAAATAAAATAAAAGTTTTCATTCTTGAGGTGACACCACTTATCCCCCCCAGGAGGCCAACCATGTTAGCTACGCCAGTGGGCTAATCCCTAAATTTAGTTTTTTTGAATGAAAAAAGACAAGGAGTAGTATGGCATCCTTACCTTGGGCACAATCGTTGGTTTCCCATTTTTGGTAAAAGCTTTGCCACTGTAATGCATTACGCTCTCATAATCATAAGTCAAACCAAAACTTGTGACACTCGATGGACTATATTTCCGGAAATTGTTTTCTCGACCTGAAAAAGACGAAATTAAAAAAAAATGTATAAATTTATTCTAAAACGACAAAAATCTAGCTATGAGAAAACATATTCTTGCTCCCTTTAGGGAAGGTAAAATTTAACTACAGTAGAACCTCTGTAAGTAGAACCTCGATAAATCGAAAACCTCCAAAACTCGAAAGAATGTTTTGTCCCTTCCCTCCAAAACCTACATTTCTCGAAATCTCAAACCTCTATAGGTCGAAATAATAATAAAATATTTTACCTCTATAACTGGAAAAAATGTATCTGTATCTCGAACCCAGCGATCGAAGGAATAAAATAAATCCAAAATTGTGATTTAGAGGACATTGTAGACTCGAATGATACAACTTGCGTTCCAATGGTTTCCATCAAAGATGCAAAGACTCTACGAAAATACTCTTCGAAATTTCATAGAGCAAATCAGCAACTCGGACGAAAAGAAGATTTTCAGCTCTTAATACCTTAGAAAATGCTATTGATAAAGAACAACTTGTTAAACAAAAAAAATTCTGACTTTTTTTATGCATATCTTTGAATAGTATTACGTAACGTTTAACAAACGAATTAATATATTTATTAACTCTAGAACTTGAATTTTTACTTATTTTACGTTTTTAAATCAAAATTAATTAGAATAAATCTTAACCTCTTTAAGTCGAATGTTTTCTTAGAAAATTCGCTCTAAGGCGAAAACTCTATAACTCGAACTTTTTGTCGTCTCCATAGAAGCTCGACTTTTAGAGGTTCCAGGGGCGTATATAAGGGGGGGGGGGGGGAGCCGAGGGGGCCCGGGCCCCCCAAAATTTTCCAAATCTATATACATAAATAAGGGTATGCAAACAGGCGGGTATATAAGGGGGAAACAAAGAGGCCGGACCCCCCCCCCCCCCCGAAATTTAATTTTGTCTTTCTAAAAAAAGGTAAAATAGCAGAGGGAAAAAATCTTTCCGCTCTTCGAAAAAATTTAGTTTCGTGAAAAAAAAAATTTTCCGCAGGAAAATTTTTGAGTTCAGGCCCCGTCCCCCCGAAAAAATTCTATATACGCCCCTGAGAGGTTCTACTGTATTTATTTAATTCCCCCCCCCCACACACACACACAATTGAAAAATAACTTTTTTGTATTAGTTCACCTTTATTGAATATGCAAATCTCAATTGGAAGATTACTTCTTTACTCTCTACCAATTGAGATTTGCGTTGATCCTCTTACAACCTCCAATTATTGATTTATTGAATATGTTTAGTTAGTTTTTGTACAGTGAGGGACAATACTAAGCCCCACTCATGATTATTTCATTGTTGTTTAAAAAAATTTTATATATTTTTTAATGAAAACTATCGTAGTTCAAATCTAGAAAATTGCCAATAAAGATTTTCATTTTCTTTTATAAAAACAATGAAATAATCACAAGTAGAAAACGCATGGGTGGGACTTAATATTAACCTTCACTGTACATCTGAATTGAGACATACCTGGCCGGATGTTTTCCCACTTGATGGTGACATAATCGTCTCTATCATCGGCACTCTGCTGATGGAAGGCTCCAAGTGCATGAAAGAATTCATGGATGACGATGCCATGGCGAACACATCCCGGAGTGTGGAGGTTCAGTTCTTGGCCGCCGACGTGCCGACCCACAAATGACCAACATCCGGAATGCCGACCCCGCACGTGCACCCAAGCCGGATCACCCTCTTTGAATGGACGCATATGAACACAAGTCTTGTGTTCGTATTCGGCCAGAGCGCCTTTGATCACCTCCAGTTCGTCGTCGGCTTGGAGACCAGGAAAATCACTTCACCACCACTTTCTTTTACCTCACATATTTTTATAAGAAAATCAATAATCCAATGAATTTTGATATTTAATTCTTCAAATCCTTCAACTTTAAATCTTCAAATTTTGATATTAAAAAAAATTGAGGTAGCATGGTGATGGATAATCTCGTGTCAAATTATTTTTAACTTAATAAAAAAATTAAATCTTAGGGCCGGTTCCTTCAGTTCGAATTAAGTAGCTATCCTTCGGATACGCTATTTAACTAGGTGATATTTTGTATATCCCTCTGTTCCTAGGCGTAGCCACGGGGGGGGGGGGGGTTTGGGGTTCAAATCCCCCCCTCATGGGACCCATGCCATGACTAGATATTTAAGCTATATAATACAAATTTTATAGGGTAAGAGAAAGTAAAATACAATAATTTACTCTAGCTAAAAAAAAAAAAACCAAAAAAAATTTATAAATACCCTAAAATAATCCTAAATTTTTCAAATATTTGAAAAAATTTTCTTGAACCCCCCATCAAAAATTTCTGGCTGACGCCTATGCCTCTATGTATTTTGTTTGATCCTAAGTTAATTCGAACCAGGCGTCTTGATAACTAATTTCCCTTTTATTTCCAAAGCTTTTCTCTTAATTATTTTTCTTACATTGAAATTAGAAATTTTATAATTTCGCAAAAGAATTTTTATTCATCTTATCGGTTTCTTTTTTTTTCTAACTAAAAACTTAATTTGTTTATATCAATATTATTGTGAAGGAATCTTTCGGTTAATTTAATTATTCAAAATTATTACCAAACGATTAAGGAAATATCATTAAAAAAAAAATACAATAATATTGAAGTTGACACTTTTACGAAATTTATTTGCTTTAACGGCTGAATGCGTCCCATGGTTGGGAGGCTGTGCCTTTCGCTGGCCTTGGCAAAAAGAAATTATTCCTTCCGAATTTGATTTATGTAATTTTAATCGGCCACAGACCAAAATATACGAGCTTTAATTGACAATCAAAATGGCTTGAAAAATATAAAAGAAAATTCAAAAATATAAGAAGAGATTTGAAATTAATGCCCTTTAAAAAGCAATCTTCGCAGGGCTAATAAACTGACCATGCTTATTTTATTCATTATTCTCAAAAGGGATGGACAAAAAAAAGGATTAGCGATTTGAACCGTCGATGCGGCAATCTCGGGCAATCCGATTCGATTTAGAAAAAGGTCCGCTATCTGGACTTGGGATCCGAAAATCCTATCCAGTTTTTAATAAAATTGCCGAATTAAAATCTAATTCTTTGGCCGAAATTGCACATTTTTAGACATTTGGATTAAAGATCTATACAAGTTTTAAAAGGTTTGGCAATCCTTTGAAAAGGAAATTTTTGATAATACTTCGAAAATGATTAGCAATCCGAGAGCAAAAATGATGATAATGAGAGAAGATTTCTTTGCCTTTATTATTCCCGCGGTACGGGGTCGGCGGTAAAGAGGCGGAATGGGTTTTTCGCGTCGCTCGGTCCGACGCCTGTTGAAAATATATAAGGAAGGGACAGACATGCAAAGAATAGGACTGCCAGTCCCAGCTCGGGTAGCTCGTGGTCGCCATCCACGTACCCACAAGATGTGGGCCCCTGAGCGAATTTTTCCAAATCTGAATATCGGATTTAAATTCAAAAGGTCTATCCCTGATCCCCAAGAGTGGGGAAAAAAACAACAGCCAAAATAAATCAAGATAAAACCTAACCGGGTAAGTTCTTGTTCGATTCCGGGTCGCCAAATCAAACATAAACATGTCACTCAAAAAATATTTTTATTTTTTTTCTTATAATCCATTTTCATCTTTTTTTTATTTACATTAAATGATTATCAATTTCTAATACAGAGCAATTTCCTTTCAAATTTTAAAGGTTCCCACAATAATGCTCTATTTATTGTCTTATCTAATCAATATTAATATATAATAAATAGAATTAAAAAAAATAATTATTTAAAGAAATAGTAACAGGGCAATGGCGCGACATAACATTTAATGAAAGGGACATAATATCTTAGTTATGTAAATTTATTTAAATTTTTTTTCTATTTAGCTTGATTGAAATTAGAGAATAGTGAAGAATTTTTTTATTGTTATAAATACCTATCTCTAAAGCCGTGACCATACTAGTAAAAATTTTACGTCGAATATATTCGGTTTACATATTTGGGTTGTTTGCTGAGGATGTTTTTATGTCTTTTCGGCATCTTAGGCAATGTGAACTTTGTGGCCTTCATGGGCGTAACTAGGAAATTTTGCTGGGGAGGCATTGGGACCAGCCATCCTCCGGGAGGCCTGGAATTTTTCTTGGCACGGGGAGCTTTCTGGGGGGAGGGGCACGAGCCTTCTGGCCCCCCCCTCCCCAGGACCCCCTATTTTCGCCCCTGGACGAGATTCATAATAATAAATACGATATTTATTGGAGTCCAGGCACAGAACATTTGAGTTATTTTAATAATTATTTTTTGAAGATGAATTTTATTTTTATAGTCAATAGCAGTGGTACGTAAACCCCCGCAAACCCCGCGGTGCGGGCCCGGATCTTAAGGGAGCCCCGCGGGCCGGGCCGTGCGGGCAAAAAGCGAAGACGGAAAGAAAAAAAAATTCGGACAACGCGGCAAAAATTTCGTTTAAAACCAATGGTAAATTTTTTTAAAATTTCAAAAAATTAGATAAAATTAATCAAAAAGGTGATATGTTTCAAAATCGATAAGTTAATTTTGAGGGGAAAAAAAAACTAATAAAGAACATTAATAAAGTACTAGTACACTTTGGTTGATTTTATTCAAAATCCTCAAGACCCTTACAAAATGGATACTTAGCTTAAGTATAAAATTTAAGAATCGAGACATTAGTTTTTGAGTTATTTAGATATTTTGATATTTCATTTGAAATGCATTTAATTTATTGTGAAAAAAACTAAAATTCAAGCTAATTGGAAATCCTATCTTTTAATGGCAATTTTAAGAAAGTCAGGTCGAGGGTCCGGTGGCCTGGTGCAATGGACAGCACGCCTATGCCCCGGAAAGGCTGGAGATCCTGAGTTCGATTCCTGGGATCCCATGGGATGTTTGGCTTATCCCGAAATATATCGAGTATAATATATATTCTTTGTTTTTACTCACATAACCCAGTGAAACCCCACATATAAACACAACCTCAGTTTGGATGATTGTATGATGTTTATAATGATGGATGACTCCTCTAAGGGCGAGAGCTAACAAAATATAATCGAGTAGTAAAACATCAAAACAATAAAATATCGAAAAATAAATAAATAAAATAAAATATCGAAAAAATAACTGAAGAAAAAGAAAATATCGAGAAATAAACGGAGAGAAAGAAAATATCGAAAAATAAAAAAATTAGGTCAACTAAATACAAAAACGAAAAAAAAACACTTGATACTCAAATTTTATATTTAAAAGTATTCTACTTACGTCGCACGCGTCTTAAAAAATTTCAACAAAATCGGCTAAAGGGTACTAGTGCTTTACTAATGTGTGATCATACTACTTAGTATTTATATTACTTCTGAACACTGTACCAAATAGTGTTACCAATAAATATATATTTCAACATATCACCTAGTATTTTTAATTAATGTTTCAACTAGATCAAACGGTTACCAGCTTAAATTTTAGCCAAAAAATGACATCTCTGTTTGCCATTGAAGTTACATGTTCTCTCTCCAGAGGGTGGGAGTCAAGGGGTTTGACCGAAATTTCTTTTACTAGTAGGAACGCGGCTTTAGAGTTTGCTCTTTAAAGTTCTGTAGCTAAAGGAACAATGGTTTGTTTAAAAATTGTAGAATTGAAAAGCTCCAATGAAACATGATATTGAAGGGCACTTTGGTATTATTTCTTACTAAACTCATCCTCCTCGATGTGATAAGGGAGAGTATTGTTCGGCCAGCGCGCATCTTCCTTGAGGAGAATATTTTTAAGACCTTGACCGCCGACAGTCATGATGTCTCCCTCAAAATATCCACTTCGTTCCCATAAGTTCTCATCGTCCTCGTCTTCATTGTCTTCATTATCTTTATCTCCGGGTGAAAATCTCCAAGAATCCAAGAATTCTGGAATATAAATTTTAAATTTACATTTCTAGACTTGCATGTTAAATGTTATATTAGCACAAAATTCAGAATGAAGTTTAAAATAAAATGAATGGTACTGATAATATAATTTAAAAAAATATTTAGTCATCTTACCATCCATCCATTATTTCGCGCTCCAATTGTCTTTTTAATCAAGCATTAGATAGAAAAAGTATCATTTAAAAAATTCGCAGCAATTAAAAGTTTATTTAAAAAAATATTTTCTAATAAATATAATATAATTATAATAAATTATAACTCATAGATTACTTAGCGAAATGGTAGTGTAATATAAAATTTTTTTTTGTAAGTGGGTTATGTTTTCCAAACTTTATGTTACCACGCCTCCCTTAAAAATATTTAATCTTATGACGCCTCTCCCCCCTCCCCCATTTTATAAAATAATACAAAAACAAAAATTTTTAATGCTAAAAAATATAAATTTATATAAAAATATTTTTTTTTATTTAGGCCTAATCTTATTTATAATAAAACTAACAATCATTTGGAAAATTGGTCCTGGTGGCCAATATTCGCGCCTCCCCTTAGTCTAGTCCGCGCCTCACAGTTTGGAAAACGCTGGTATAAGGGTATTTTATGGCTGGTGGAATTTGTAACAGGAATGAAAGTTAGAAAAAACGAATCCAGAATTTTTTCTTTAAAAATATATTTTAACAGCTTACGTTTCGGCCTTGGTCAAAGCCATCCTTGGATGACCACTAACAGCTCCGAGGATGGCTTTGAACAAAGCCGAAACGTCAGCTGTTAAAATATATATTTAAAGAAAAAATTCTGGCTTCGTTTTTTCTAACTTTCAATTCTGAAGAAAAATATTTTTCTCAAATCTTATTTTCACGCCCTGGGGGGGGGGGGGGGGGTGCCTAACTTAAATATAAAATTTCAACCTCCTAGCTCAATTCCTTCATGCTTTAAATTGAACCCAAATAGACAGACAGATCATGTCGCGATAACCACTTTTTTGGATTCAGGGGACTTCAAAACGTGTATATCCGTCAAAGTCTCAACATCGAATTTTTGACATTAATCCAATAATTTCTCTCTATATATATGTATATTAACTTATACATATAGGTAAGAGAAAGTAAAAATTCAAATCAGAATTGAGATTAGTTCTATATACAAAAAGATGCGGTAACTCACCCCAGTAAAATTCTAAGTTGACTAATCATATCTTACTTTTCTACCTATTGAAAAAAATCCCTACAAAATTCTGCAAGGGATTCGATGGGTTCCTAAGTTACCCAGTGTTATTATTATCTGTTTATGAGAGTTTCGAAATCTTCAAAAATTAATTCCGCCGGAGTAATAAGAAATTTTAGAATGACATTAAAATGTTTCTATCCCACTTTGATATTTGCTAAATATTGAATATAAATTTTAACTCAAACGGAATGCACTTATTTTTTTAGTAAAAGTATTAAAAAACATTAATATCTTTGTGCATTATAGGGGATGGGACATTAACCCCCCTGGTTAATGCCTTCATATCTCCCCCCCCCCCCCCCTTAAGGAAATGCGAGCCTTCACCGCGAAATTACTCTCAAAATAATTTGAATACATTTATAAATAATTATTTTAATTTTTATTTTATTTTGAAATTATTTTATTTTAATTTTCAACCCTTAATCCACCCCTGTGTAAAAGTATATTAAGAAAATTTGATTAACAAAAATATAGGTCATATAGAAAGAATACAATGGTAAATAATGGTGACTTAAAAAAAAGATAAAAAAATGCCCTCAGGCTTGGTGTAGTTGGTAGCATGCCTACTATCTATACCGAACGTCGCGGGGTCGGACCCCTGGCAGTCCGAAATGGATACCAAATGGCTTAAATAGAAATGCCTGGACCCCCAATATGTATATTATTAATTAATAACGGTTATCATATAAAGTCTTATTTGGCCTGAGTTGCCAAAAAGCTGTGTGAATGTGTGTGTGATTGAGAATGAGTGTGAATGAGAAAAAAGTGTGTGTGAGTGTTTAAAAAAAAAAAATAAATAAATAAAAACTAATTTTTTTTTCAATGACACCTACACTCCCCCTCCCCCTTTCTTATATTCTCCCTCTACCCTTAGTGAAATACAAAATATTTAATTTCATATCCAAAAGAATCGTTTTTCGCAGTCAAATTATTTGTTTCTATAATTTTTTTTTTCAACGATAAAATGCATATTAATTACCTTCAATAAGACACTCAAGAGGGTGTGCTGGTTGATGGTGACCTCAGGGTGGGTTACACTATATTAATTATTCACTTTAAATCACTTTAAACACAACACAGAAAGCAGCTTCGACGCCTGCTCGGCGGCCACTCGCTCGACTGAACGAGACTTGTCTCTCTCTCTCTCTTTGTATAGGAATAAAAATAGATGAAAATAACAATTCCCTTTTTATTAAAAGTAAAAAAATACCTTTTGCTCTAATCTAACTATATTTAGAGCTGGAAAAAAATGTCAACAAGTGATTTGGAATATTCCAAGGCCTTTCTTACATAATCAACCCTTCATCCCCTCTAATCAAAATAATAATCAACGCTTTTTTTTTATTGTTTTCTATTTATTTGGCTTCGATTTAGCTAAAATAAATTAAAAACAAACAAACATTTTTTCAATTTTTCAACCCCTAATCCAATCTTTTTTTTTTAACACTTTTTTCCCATTCACACTCACATTCACATACACTTTCACAGTCTTTTCGGCAACTTAGGCCATATAAGACTTTTTATGATAACCGTTATTAAGAATAAACATATGTTGGGGTCCAGGCATTCTTATTTAAGCCAATTGAAATCCAATCTTAATAAATAAAATAATTAACAATGCTTTCGCCTTCGGCGAGCTTCGCGTCTAGTCAGAAAAAAATTAAAACCCTGAAAAACTTCCCTGGATCCGCCCTTGGGTTTTACACATAGTATAATTTTCTAGAATGAGTCTTATTTGGCCGTGGTTTCCAAACTTTATGTTACAACGCCTCCCTTAAAAATATTTAATCGTATGACGCCCCCTACCCCACACATTTAATAAAATAATACAAAAACAAACATTTTTAATACTAAAAAATATAAATTTATATAAAAATATTTTTTTTATTTATCCATATTTATTATTTTAATTAAAAACTCCGTCCCAGGATCTTTTAAATTTTATTATTTTATTTATAAAACTACCAATAGCAATTGGAAAATTGATCTTGGTGGCCAATATTCTCGCCTCACAGTTTCGAAAACGCTGCACTAATTGATCAAAAAAAATTCTATATTTTTTTTTCGGGAGTTAAATAAATACGAGAACTCATTGTTTATTATCGAGGAAAAATTTTCTTCAACAACCAATTTTTTTTGAAAAAATTGTTATGTAAAAAATAAAATATTTAAACAAAAATATGGCTCAAAGCGCTTCTTAGATTTTCTAAATAAGTTTTCGTTATTTTGTTTGAAGTTATGGGAAGGATTAAAATAATAACGAATTTTTGAAAATTATTTAATCTCTCGACTATCAATTCCGTGCCGAAATCCTTCCCATAACTTTAATAAATGTTAATTCAATATTTATTAAATTAAAATTCTTTCAAACAAAATCTTTCTTCGGTTTGCAGTTTGATGAAAATTCGAATTTTTTTCAAAAAGAATTAGTGTTTCCAAAAAATAGACATCGTTTAAGACTATAAAAGAGCAAAGGCCGAAGATATACATTGCAATAAATAATAGACGAAAAACTTTAGCGAAAAAGACCTACAAAGGAATATGCACTGCACACGAAAGTTGAAAATACAATAGAAACTTCCTAAAGAATTTTTTTATTCCCTGCCAATCATCAAATTTTTAATTTGAAATTAAGACAACAACCAAAGTAATAAAAAATAATAAATTGTTCTTTTATGAGTGAATTGCTACATACCAAAAGACGGTAATCCCCGGGGCGTAACTCCCTTATATAATGGCTCAGGAGGGGTCGCAGCACCCACCAGCATCCGCAACATCAGACACAAATGGACCAGATCTACTCTCATGGTTAGGCTCTGCCGGAGTGCCGGCTGCCAGACTCTTTCCAGCCCTTTACGATTTAGGTCTTTTTTTTGTTTCGTTTATATATATAATGGTATAAATAATTACAGTTACGTCAAAATTAGAAAGTGAAATTTCAATGAAAAAAAAAAAAAAAAAAAAGATAAAATCAATCATCAAATTTTAATTCAAATCACGAAAAATTTAGTAAACATTATCGTAAGTATTGTGTTATTTATTTATTATTAGAAATAATTTAAAATAATAGTTGTTTTTTTTTTTTTTAATTTCCGGTTCGAAAAATGGAAAGAATTTAAAAAGAAGACTTAACAGGTTTTCATGAAAGGGTTGAATTCTAACCTAATTTATATACGATGCTTTATGACGATGGTAAGATAAAAAAAAAAGTTGAAAGACACCGACTGGACAACGCTAACTTCAATTAATGATTTTAAAATTTCTCTTGTTTAATTAATTACTTAATGTTTTTTGAAAATAGTTGAAAAAAAAAAAAATTCTTCGATTCGACTAGGCGAGAAGAAAAATAAAAGAGAAATAATCAAGTTAGAATTTGTTTCATTTACGATGAAGAACATTCGCGTGCTTCCATCTGAAGACCAATAAATAGAGAATAGAAAAGTTTAGGAAATGATTTTGCCTGGACTTTTACCAGACTGGTAGGAATTTTTACCAGCTGATGTATTCTTATGCTGCAGTCAGCACAGCTGCTATATTTTTTAAATTTTCATTTACTTTCTCTTACCTATATATGTTAATATATAGAGAGAAAGTATTGGTTTTTTTTGAAGCACACGCATAGATAGGAGAAATCGTTGGCATGGTAACAAAATATAAATATTTTCCCATGTTTATTAATTTTATTGCCGCCCTGGCATGGCGTAGAGGTTAGCGTGCTAACCTCCTATACCAAACGTCGCGGGTTCGGACCCCAGGCAGTCCGATGATTTTATTTAAGCCAATTGGATACCAAATGGCTTAAATAAGAATGCCTGGACCCTATATATGTATATTTATCAATAACGGATATCGTAAAAAGTCTTAAATGGCCTAAGTTGCCGAAAAGACTGTGTGAATGTGTGTGTGAGTGTGAGTGTGAATGAGAAAAAAGTGTGAGTGTTTTAAAAAAAATTTTTATTGCCCTCGGGGCTTGGTGTAGGGATTAGAGTGCTAACCTCGTATACCGATCGTCGCGGGTTCGGACCCCAGGCAGTCCGATGATTTTATTTAAGTTATTTGGATTCCAAATGATTTGAATAAGAATGCCTGAACCCCCAATATATGTATATTAATCAAGAACGGATATCGTAAAAGCCTTATATGTATACCAAGTGTCGAAGCTTCGGATCCCAGGCAGTCCGATAATTTTATTTAAGCAATTTGGAAACCAAATACGTAGCTTAAATAAGAATACCTGGACCTCTATATAACTTATATATTATTCATAATAATGGTTATCGTATAAAGTCTTATATGGCCTGAGTTGCCGAAAAGACTGTGTGAATGTGTGTGCGAGTGTGAGTGTGAATGAGAAAAAAGTGTGAATTTAAAAAAAAAAAAGTTTGAACAAAAAATGTTTTTATATTTTCAAACAGTTATCTTTGAATATAAACGGGAAGTTTCGAAAAGATAATTGTTTTATTAAATAAAATTGTAAATAAGTATCAGAGATTCGGACAATACATTGAATTGATTGGAATTGTCTGTCACTGTTGACAAACTTCCAGCAATTTTGAAATTAAATTTTGAACTCTTATAGAGGACGTTATGAAGAGTTCAGGAAAAATTCTCAAATTTCCTTGATAAGGAAGCTCAAAAAAATAATATAGGTTAGCGTTGTGTTTTCTTAATCTATCATTGGGAATATCAATACAAACATTGGTAGTTTATATTAACTTTGCCCACCAACCATAAGTTGGGCAGGTAAAGTTAATGTAATCGTAAAAAAAAATCGAAATTTTTCTCAAGCTACCAAAATGCGTTTTGAGGTCCCCTGAATCCATTTAAGAAGTTTTTGGAATGATGTCTGTGTGAGTGTGTGTATGCCTGTGGTAATTTTTTTTGTCAACGAAATCTCAAAAACTATTCATTCAATTGTTTTGAAATTTTGCACCCATAAACTAGGGGTAGAGGCCAAGAACTGAAAAGCTTTTGGTAAACATCGGACCATCAGGGAGGGGGGGGGGGGCTCTAGGGGGGGGACAAATATTTTTTTCTTGAATAGTGGGTGGGCAAAGTTGTGCGCTCGGCTTAGTCCGACCCTTTATTTTTTTATTAATCATTGAAGCAAAATTTTTCAGACCTCTTTAAAATATTGCTTACTGGGAATAATCTCTTCCAAACCTTGGATCACTGGTTTGATTAGGCAACCAGAAATACTCTGCTGTGTATTTGGTTGCTTTCAATTCGATTGAAGGCGAGACTTTTTAGAATTGATCAATTGTGTCGGAAAAAAGTTGAAATGTAGTTAAAAAGATACGGATTTTTTAGGCTTTTATGACATCTGAGATAATAAACTTTTTAAAATCTAATTTTAATGTTCGCTCAGGGGCCCACATGTTGTGGGAACGTGGATGGCGATCACGAGCTTCCCGAGTTGGAACTGGCAGTCCTGTTCTTTACATGAGAAGTGGGTATATTTTGTCAAATATATTATACATTCAACAAAATACATATGAAGTGTATTATATTAACACATCTATTGTGATATTTTAATAATGTCTGAAGATGGTTTTACTGATCATAGCGTTCCAGAATAATATCCAGAATAGAGCGTTAAAAAATAGATGCTTTTTATTATTAGTTGAATCTTCTCGCTTATTTTTACTTTCTCTTACCTCTATATAGGATAATATATATAGAGAGAGAAAGTATTGGATTCATGTCAAAAATTCGATGTCGAGATTTTGATAGATATACACGTTTTGAGGTCCCCTGAGTCCAAAAAAGTGGTTTTCTCGACATGGTCTGTCTGTCTGTGTGGCCATTGGCTTGGTTTAGTTGGTAGCGTGCTAGCACTTCTATAACCAAGAACCGCGGGTTTGAATCCCAGGCAGTCCACTGATTTTATTTAAGCCATTTGGATACCAAATGGCTTAAATAAATATTTCAGGACCCTAATATATATACAATTAAATATTTATTAATTCATATATCCGAAAAATAAGGGTGTGCCGCCGGGAGTCGAACCACGGATCCTCCGATTGGTACTCAGAGTGCCCTAACCACTAGACCACAGCGACATATAAATATATATGTTTTCATAATAACGGACGGCTATTGTATAAAGTCTTATA
>JAKCPI010014696.1:0-27077 GCA_023213315.1 Euborellia annulipes | reverse complement strand
TATTAGATAAAAGAGTATAAGTAACAAATAAACATTTATAGGCCTATTATTAAATTAATAAAATTAAAACATATTCATATGTAAACCAACTTTTAAAAAAAATCTGGTGTGACTTGTCGCACAACACACAACTTTCTCTTACTGAAGGTGTGTTCTGTGCTTGGAAATATATTTAGGTTTGGACAGTGCCGTACATTTGAATTCAAGATGTACAATTTATAAACATGGGAAAATATTTATTTTCTGTTACCATGGCAATCATTTCTCCTATCTTTCCTATGAAGTACAGTGAGCGCCACAAATTAACTCCCCACCTGATAGCTAGAGCCTAAAGTATATGGTATTGTGTATAGTGAAATAATTTTAATTACTGAAAAGGTAAAACGTAAATTCTGGTACAGATGATTTTATATTATTACGTTTTCAAATTTAAAATTATTTCACCATATATCATACCCTATACCATATACTTAGGACTTCAGCTATCAGGTGGGGACTTTATTGTGGCGTTCACTTAGTAGTAAAGGGGACTTCAAAGAAGTAAAGTGGACTTCAAAAGATTTAAAAGGCAAAATGAGAATATACATTTTAAAATCTAAAAATAATTGATTTTTGAATTTTAATCAAAATCCTTGGTGCAAATTTTGAGAAAATCGAAAAAAGTGAAAAAGTACAACAGTAAAGTACTAGTATTTTTTCACCGATTTTGTTTACAAGCTTATTTTCACGCTCCAGAGGGGGAGGGGGGTTGTCTAACTTGAATATAAAATGTCAACCTCGTAGCTCAATTCCTTCATTCTTAAAATTGAACACACACACAGACAGACAGACAGACAGACCATGAAAACCTCTTTTTTGGATTCAGAGGACCTCAAAACGTGTATATCCATCAAAAACTCTACATCGAATTTTTTACATGAATCCAATACTTTCTCTCTATATATATATCTTACATATATTGGTAAGAGAAAGTAAAAATCTGGTGTAATTGTTGTTAACATGGCAACCATTTCTCCAATCTTTCCTATTAAGTACAGTCAACCCGACAAGTGCCTGATGTTTTCGAGAGAGAAACCTTTTAAAAATATTAGTTTGGTTAACTAAGCTCATTGCTACACACTCGACCACATCAGCCACTTGTGCCGCTCACTGTACAAGAATAAAGTGTGCTTTAAACAATTTTGAGGGCAAAATGAGAATATACATTTTAAAGAGCATCTTAAAATCATTTTCCGTTTTTGTCGAACCCAATTTTTCTGGCTTTATTTCTCCATTTTAGTTTATTTACTTTTCGTAGATAGTGTTTATGGCATGTGGTATTGAAGTATTGATGATACATTTTTAAATAGATAACTACTAGATCTTTGCATCCCATCCCTGGCATTTTTATATTAAGGAAAGAAAAACAAATTAATTTTTTAAGTTTCCCTCTCTTAAAATATCTGCACTTTTTAATTGACATTAGTCTGTTCTGATGAAGAATGTGATGAGCGTTCGAAAAGTCAATGGATAAAATTTATATACCGTGATATCTACCTGACCATCTCCTATTTCTTATAAAATTTAATTTAACAATAATAAGTGTTAAAAGGCTATTAACATTAAGAATAAGAAATAGTATTTTAATTTTACTACTTATACTTTATGTCATGGCAAACATAAGCTAAAATTTTGGTGCAAATATTATAAAGTAAATTCTCCAGTTGGTGAACTCTCTTGACAGTCCGGAAGATAAGCTAAGTGTAGAGCCTAAACAAATATAAATAAAATAACTTTAAACAAATAATTTTTTCATATTAGAGTCTTGGGGAAACTTTTGAAATACCTCGGGGTCCCTGTTTAAATTTGGTTAGATCATTATTTAAAAAGCATCCGATGTGTCTTCAGAAAATAAATAAATAAATACGAATATTTTAGATTGAGCGAACAAAACTTAAGACTAGTGCAGTTTAGTGGAATTTATTAGTAATAACTAAAGCTCTTATTTTCGGAAAAAAGTCGTCTTAAAAGTCTATTCTTTTTTAGCCAAATAATCCGTAAAAAGTCTGTTTTTGGCATAAAAGTCTCTAAGGCCGGTCATTCACGATCGCTCCAAATGGATGTCATCCATTCACTATACGATATTCATTTGTTTTCCCCACTCACGGTCAGTTTTTGGAGTGACATCGCTCCATTTTTGTTTATTTTGGATGGATGGAGCGTTCGTGAATGGCCGGCCTAAAAAAGTCGTGTCAATTTTAACACTTATAAAATGAGAAAGTAAAAGAAATAGAGAGCTTATCTCTCAATAACCAAAATATGGCAGAGTTCTTTAGAATTTAATTAAATAAAAAAAAAATAAATTTAATTTCATTAGTACTAAAGTAAAAATCTGGTGTCGCTGCAGACGAGATGCGAACTCTCGACCTCTAGCTTAAGAAGCTAATACTTTACCTCTCAGCCATGGGTCAAGGGAATTTAATTAAAATATAAAAAAACAAAATTTTCTGTCTGATTATTTTTATACATATTTAAAAACAAATTAAGTTTAAAAATCAAGTTCAACTTGAGTTAATTTTAACACGATTGCTAAAAACAAGTTTTCATTTTCATAAAGTTACTAATAAGTGATCTAGATTGAGATAATTACTAAGGAAACTATAGCCTCGGGGAAAAAAGAACTACTCTTTTATTTTTTTAAATTTGTTAAATAATTTTTCAAAGAAAAAAAAACAAAAACAATTGATTAGGAAGATAATTAAGAAACTGCGGTTGGTCGTTTTAGAATTTTATCCTACTTATCTTCTCAAATCACTTCTTAAACTATCAATAATAACTATTATAGTAATTTTTACCAAATTTCTTATTTCTAATTATGCAGGATATTAGCAATCAGATCACCACTAATTTTAGAGGTAACTTTAGATTTGAATAATGAATTTAATTTACCACTTGAATTTGCAATTTAATTTTAATGCTTCTGAAAAATTGTTTAAAATTCTACTCTTGAAATAATAATTCATTTTTTCAAAATCACTTTCGTTGAATAATTTCGTTTTCAGCGGAGTATTATAAAAATCAACATAACTGTTAGTAATAAAATATTTCTCGTGTTGTATGGAAATGGAATGCTTAATAAGCATCATCTGAAATCGAGTGAGGCAAAAGGGCGTGGATGAGTCATACAACTACGTCTGTTTATTTACTCATATCTAAAAGAGAGAGAGAGAGAAAGAAAGTCACATGGACCAGAGAGCATCTGTCTGATGTACAGATTGAAGATTGAATAGTTGATGTTGTCTCTGCGGGAGTCTCAGAAGCCAAAGGACCAATAGTCGGAATGATAACAACAACAACATTGCAACAACGCCTTTTAATCTGTTGGTTCACTTAATTTCGTTATGACATACAAAATGATTTAATACGGATTATGTTTCAAATATCAAACACCTATTAGACCACATTTTTGTTTTAAATAAATATATAAAGACTATATCGATCATTCTTATTTGTTATAAAAAAATTCAAATTTAAATTGATAAAATCAGAACCGAATTGATTTAAAGATATTTACATAGAAAAGATTTCTATTATTTGTTTTAGAATATTTTTAAAAGTCTTAGATGGCACCTGTTAGATTTCCAATCAGATTATAAACTCAGATAAAAACTGTAGGACCAGCTTTTGAATTTCCATTCATAAGAGTCTTCTGATACTCGTGGGAATAGAATTTAAAAGACATAATTACAACAATTTTGAAATATTTATTACTACCCCTGCATATATTAATATAAACTAATTTTATTGTAAAAAAAAAATATGAAAAAATCCACAATAATGTCTCATTAATTCTTCTTAAATATATTTCTTTGATACATTTTTAATTAACGAATAAAAGAAAAACATTGTGTGGTTTTATGAAACCACGATGCAAGTGAAACTTTTTTTTTCGGATTGTAGGCGTTTAACTGAAAATTTTCAGAAAATTATTCAATTAATGGTAACCTAGTAAAATCGCGTTTTTAATCTTAACTTAATAATTGGAAAATGGGAATGATAATGGGAAATCAATAGGCGCATGTTAAAAACTGAGAACAATATTTATTTAGTAATTGAAGATTTGAATCATTTTAAAAATATATACTGGTACATACCTGAAAAATAGACAACCTGAATGCTCACTAATGGTTTATTTCGATAATATTGCCTATTACAAGCTTTTGAAATTAGCAACTGGGTAGGCTATACTTGATTCGATCTGAAATTTTTAATCCCAAAATGCATCAGAGTTTTATGACTTAGAATATAGGGGGGATATATCGGGGCCGATCTCTCTGAGGGAGCCCGGATTATTTAAACTTCACTCATAAATTCCTAATGAAAAAAAATTCAATAATTTTTGAAAGATTACTCCACCTCTAAATGTTATAAGAAAAAAAAAATAAAAATGCGCATATATTTGTATTTAAAATCTTCTTCTTTCCCAGCCTGATTATTCCCGAGGTGCGGGATCTGCGAATATTCGTATTTAAAATGATAGACTTTTTTTGAGAGAGAGGAGTAGTATTAAGATACAACCCCAGTGGTCCAGATAGGCTCTCGGCGGCCCTGCCTACATTTCAGGAACAAATAATTGAGCAATTTAATTGAAGAAAAAAAACTTTAAAATTCGATTTATAAGCCGTTAAAAGGTTAATTACATATTATCATAAAACTAAATTTTTAAAGGATGTACCACTGTCATTAAACTATTTTCATTCTAAACTTGGCCCTAACTGAAGGATACAAATAGAGCATTTTTTATGAATTATATAAATATATATAATCTACTTGGGTGTCGATTTCGTCCTCTACCTGCTCTTTCAAAATCATTCTGGTTTCTACCTTCGCACAGATTATTTCATTTAAGTGGGGGGACCTGTTTCGCTTTAAATACATCATAAAGATGTTCGTTCACAATTTTAATGTATTTTCTATTGCCCAATTTATGAGTAGTTATATACACATGCGTATTAAAATGATTTTTAATAAACTGAATTATTAGACTAGAATTTACCAATAACTATCTTTGGAAACGGAAGTAGAGTGCAAAAATAAATTATTTATTATGATAGGGTTAAACTTCGGATAGGTTAACATTTTGTTGGTCTGTGAGAGTGAATCTCTACCCAATTAAGTTTACCAATATTTAAAGATTTTTCCGCACATTTTTTCTCCCTATATTTAACATCCTCCCCTATTCTATTAAAAAAAGTGAAAGTAAAATTTTTTTTTCTTTTTTATGTTTTCCTTAACTGTCAGAAATTTAAGCTTATATATATCCTTTAACAAAATTAAACTACATTCTTTAATGCTGTAGAAGGTGAATAAAAGAGAGCAGCTAATTATATTTTCCCTCACTTCACTCGCAGACTTTACCATTACAAGGGCGGATACAAGAGGGGTAATCCCCCCTCCTCAAGATTTGAGAAAAATATTTTTTTTTTTTGGGAATAAAATTTTATTTTTAATATAAAATTTTAAAAATTAATACTTAAAAATTTGATTTATATATATATTCTGGTAAAAAAGTACAGAATGCACCTTTAAATTACCGAAAGTAAGAAAAATTGTGTGCTGTGCGACCTCTCACACCAGATTACTCCCCCCCCCCTCTCCCAGAGAAACTACTCTGGATCCGCTCTGGGCGCCACAAGTGCCTGATCTGTTCGAGAGTGGGACCATGAGCTTAGTCGACCAAACCAATATTTTAAAAATAAATAAATCATCAGAGTTGGGAAGAATAAAACCAGCGTTGTCGAACACCTTTACACTGGTTTTATTCTTCCCAACTCTAATCTCACATACCCAGCATACAACTTAATTTAAATAAATCATCTTTTTTTAATGCAACTGAAGCGAAAAGCTACCTTTAAGATAACACTTCAGAAAGTTCCACTTTCGAGCCGATCAGGCACTTGTGGCGCCCACTGTACCATTGTAAATCATCTCATCTACTACTATATACAAAATATACATAGGCTTAATCTAGTTATATATAAAATAGACCAACGGTATTTATATAGGTAAAATGTTAAAATTGAAATTAATAATGACAGCCCTAATGGTAAATATTCATTTAATTTGTATACATTTGTATGAATTTTTCTAAGAATATTGTGAATTGATCTTTATCAATAGATCTGAAAATGATCCTAAATAGGACTGAAACGTCAGCAGTGAGGGAAAATAAACAAAAATTTAATTAGCTGCTCTCTTATTCTCCATCTGCTACTTTAACCAGAGATACAAACTTCCAATACACTCTTTACCATATACTGTATATTTAACAAAAGGCCGGACAAATATTTTAATTGAGTAAAATAAAAATTATTTAGAATATGTGAGGTTTCACTAAGTTGTAAATGAAAGAAATATTGAATTTCTAACTCGATATCTTCAGGAATGCATACATGTGACTGAGTGAATAAAAGAGAGTAGATACTGCCAGGTTTAGGTAGGAGGGGCTTAGATAGGAATGGGGGGAGGAGTTGGGGACATTTGTGAGTGTTTGCTTGAGACTAGGGTTGCCTCTGGAGGGGGCTGCCTATTCTAGGATTTTAATGCATAATACTTATTTATTACCATTCCGACCCCATTATTTTTTATTCAAATTAATTTTTTGCCGTTTCCTTTCTCAGGGGGAAGCAACTCTATAAGCTTAGCTGCTTTTTCCCCTCGCTTATTCGCCTCTTCAAGATTAATTTACTAGAAGATAAATCGAGGTCAAATACACCTCATGGCAAAAAATTATCCAATTCTATTAGATGGTCTCCGCCTGAGGAAGGAAACGGGAACCCACCTCAGTATTATTGCTATGAAAGTTACTTCTCAGAGTAACCACAACGTGTTAGTTCTGACACTAATGCCTGAAGAGAGTGATGATTAATATAAAACCAACTTAAAACAAAACAGTAGTCATTTGAGCAAAGAGACCGAAATAAGAAAGTTCTGATGTTTTTTTTTTCTATAATTTCCAGTAGGTTAATGTTGAAATTCTCAGGCTAATTTTTTTTTTTTTTTTTTTTTTTTTTTTTGGGCGCTGTATCCATACTTTCTATTTATCTATTTTTTTTTTTTTTTTATCTCGTTACAAGGCGTGTTTAATTTAAACATATATTCATTCTGCATTTGCTTTAATCCACGCAAATAGGTTTTTTTTTATAAGGAAATACAAACTAATAGGTGTGAAAAATAAAAAGATATAATTATAGACGAATATTAAATATTATTAAGGGTTGCCTTTACCATTGTCTAAGCAATAATGTATTCAATTATAGAAGAAATTATAATAGAAAAAAAAAGTTTTCAATTTGCGTTGGTGGCGAAGAGAAAGATAATGGATTAAAAAAATATTTTACCTTTTAATTTCAAAATATAAGTAAATTACCTTTCGAATAGTAAATCAAATATAAACAATTCGGAAGGTCATAATTCGCTACTTAACCTAAAAAAATTTTATTTATCTCTTTTTTTTCTTGATGATTTATATACTTTTGAAATTACGACGATTAGATATATGATTAACCAATTTAATTGAAAGATAAAAAAAATTATAAAATCATTAAACAACATTATAGAACTAGTAGAAGTTCTATTTAAATGATACCAGAAGAGTCACGACTTTGTTGTTAACCCCATTTTTCAATGAAGCTAAATGAAGATATAATAAAAAATTCAATAGAATGTAAAACAAATCTTTTTTTAAGTAAAATTTTACTTTTTTTTATATTTTAACAAAATTTAATGAAAATCTAATTAGAGTAAGCAGATTGACTAATTACCCTACCGGCATCCATGTCAGAAAGACATCATTATGTTCTCTGAAAAATATATCTTTTAGAGGGCAGACAAATGTTATCTTTTTGACAACTTTTTATGGATTTCGGTTTATCGAGATCTAAAAGATAACTTAATGATAGCTTCTGTTGATGTTCTTATGAGGTCAAAAAATATATCTTTTTGTTAACATTTGATCATAACCTGTGCTTTTCGCACCAACAGCGGCCATTATTAGGTTTGTTCGATTATAGCTCCCTGGGCGCCCGAGAGAGTCCGGCGCATGCGTAGCGAAGAAGATCACATGCGCAGTAACGAAAAGCATGAGCCGGGCTCCCAGGAAGCTTTCAGCGAACAGACCTATTTTTTACATTTATAAACACAAGAGGAGAACGGTTATAACTAGATATGATAGTGATATTGTTTATTTTATTTAATAAGTTTAACTGAATTGTTGTTTTTGGTTAATAAGTATAATTATTTTAGTTTATGCTCATTAATTTTTTTAAATATCTTAATCCAACAATATTTTGTTGCCATAGAGTAAAATTGTAAGTATGAATTTAGGTTATAACAAAAAAATTTTAATTTGTAATATTTTTTCGTTATTACTTGTTGTTTTCAGATTGCTTGAATTAATTTTAGAGCCTGCACATTTTATATAAAAATTATTATTTTAAGAGATATATAAATACAAATATGGTTTACTTAATTTTTTTATGCAGTTATTTGATAATAATTTTAAATATATTTGATAATAATTTTAAATAAGTTTCATTTTCGTTAATAAATTTAGTAACAATTTAATTATTTTATTATATTTTTTTCCCAATTCAAAGTTAAACTTTTTATTACGAGTATAAATACAGTAAATAAACTTTTTCAATGCAATTTATATGAATTTAAAAAGTTATTCGATTTAAGCAATTTGAAAACAACATTGAAATTTAAATGACTAATAAAATTAATTATTTGACTGAAATAAATAGATAACCATTAACAATTTCTCATTTGATATAGAATTTTTTTTTTGATTCATCAAAAATTAAAATGCTCTTCGTGGTATTTTGGGATAAGTCCTCTGGCATCGTCCACAAATCTTGGGTAAATACAGATTCAAGAACTTTTAAGTGGCCTAAAACAAAAAACCCAGTCATACAAATTATCAAAGGTGAAATTCCAAAGGAAAATTGGCTGACTTATCGGTACAATCGACTTTTTGGCCCATATGGTAAATATATTCAAAGTATGGTATAATATCCATATATTTAACCACATGTATATAGTAACATTGTAATTTTATCTATCGAAATAATATTTTATTAACAGAGACTTATGACGAGGCCCGTGAATTTGAATTGGACAGTATGAATCTGTCTACAAATGACGATGATGCCACAATAGAAGAGAAAATAAATGTAGAAGTGACTGGGAAAAGGAAAAGAAATCACATTAAACCTCTGCGCTATCGTTCATCTTCAGCTGAGATAATTAAGCTGAGTAAGTATTATGATTTTTGAGAACTAAATTATTATTTGTTTTGTAAAATATTATACTTTTTTGATATATATAATTATTATGTCATTTTTTAGATGCTGTATTAGAACAATGGAAATCTGCAGACAATACTAAAATTCAAGCCGTAATTAAAAGCTGGTTACAGCATGCCGGAGACCGCCTTAAAGCTGGTCAAAATAGTCATAAATAAAAAAAATGTAAAATGTAAATGTATTAATTGTGAATATATTATATAATAATAAAAAAAAACAACTAAACAACACCTTTTGTAATAATTTGAATATTTACAATTAACCTAAAATTTCTAACACATAAACGTTAACAATACCCACATAGCACTGCAACCAAAAAAGCGGACATTTAGACGTCGAAGGGACGATGCTGAAACTTTGGGACATCGCAGAACATCCCTGCGGCGTCGAAATGTCCGATTTTTGGTTACAGTGCTATGTGGGTATAGTCACTTTAAATTGATCTCTTTCTGAACTCTAAAAAATGTTCTCTTTTTGATATCTTTTTCATGAGTTCATAAAGATGCCTCAAAATGGCTCGTTGGAGGCTTTTTGGATATCTTTATGTTATCTTTAGGGTAACTATTGCGGATGTCAGATTCAGGTAAAAGTTAACATTATAATCACGTTAAATTGATCTCTTTCTGAACTCTAAAAAATGTTCTCTTTTTGATATCTTTTTCATGAGTTCATAAAGATGCCTCAAAGTGGCTCGTTGGAGGCTTTTTGGATATCTTTATGTTATCTTTAGGGTAACTATTGCGGATGTCAGATTCATGTCAGATCAGTAAAATGTTATCTTTAAGAACTCTGTGCGATATCTTTATGCCGGTAGGGTACTTTGACTTTGGAAATATTCTGGTACAAATTAAGTTTTAAAACATCTGACATATCGAAATTCTAAATTCTTTATATTTTAATTCTTTATATTTAATTGGAAGCCATTTACTTGATTTTTTTGTCACATATATACTGCATATATTTTAATACTGTTACTGCATATTTTATGATTTTTATCGCATAAAAATCCGGGCTTTTTTCGGCATTTACCCATCCCTATTTCAAATGATTGGTAGCCAATTCAAATGAAATAAATTTTTCTAGCTTGGGACAATTTAAATCTTAATTATGTTTGTTTTAAAATTTTTTAAAATGACTTCCGATTATTATTTTGAAATTTTAATTAATTTTTTATAACAAAGGAAAAAATTTTGTCTTCTGAAGAACTTTTAACCATGATATGAACTCCTAAATTAAAGATGATTGTTAATTAATTTCAACGGAGACCAATTTAATTAAACTATCAAAATTAGCTATGTGTATTGCGGAACGATATATCAACTTAAGACCATCATCTATCATTCGAATCAACGATGATGATCTCATTTATCATTACAAGTCAACAGTTGTTTAGAGATTTATTAAATTAAGTCTATTTTTGAATTCAAGCCAAGCGAATTCCTTGTTTAATAAAATAAATAAATAACATCTATCGAATTGTTTTGCTCTATGATCAGACAAATAGTCCGCGTCGTTTGATAACTTTGAAGAGATAATGAACCATCAATCAAAATTAGCCTTTATTTAGAGCCAAATGCTTTGGTATTTATCAAAAGAACATTCAACTTAATCAACTAATTAGATAACTTACTATTAAAAAAAGCTAAAAACACCTTTTTTTAACTTTTTTGATTTAACATTTTTTGTGAGTATATTTATTTATGGGTGGACCAAACTTGTTAAATCCGAATTACGACATTCATTGGATATTAATTAATATCTTAAAAAGACTTAAATATAATTATATATAAGTATATATAGGCCTATATCTTTTGTAAATAAAAATAAGTATTTCGCATTTGGTAAAAAAAAAAAAAATATTTCCGGGAGTTAAATGAGCGGAATTTTTAAAATATATGCAAAACTTGCTCTGGGCCAATCAATAAAAAAACCAAATATATATTTATTAAGAATAATTTAATTTCGGTGAGCTAATAATTAAGCACAAAGTAAGCATTAAATGTGAGTACGCAATTAAAGATTAGCATGGCTCGGATTAGCCTCCTAATGAATAATAATTAAGGCAATTAAAGGAGAATTAGCCTTGAATTCGCTCTCTTGCTTTGTCTAAAATATTTATTTAGAGATGGCACGTGTCTTTCTATGCGGGACTCATCTGACAAGCAATTACCCTTAAAGAGAGACCTCACACAACGCAACTCTTCAACAGAAAAAAAGACCTGCCCCTAAGAGATTTTTTTACTAGCATTTTTAAAATCAAGGCCCATTGAAGAGAGAAATGTGACCTTTGAAGTGGCTGCAAATTGAATCCCAATGTCAAAAACCAAAAAAAATTAAATTGACCATCGAGTATTTATTATTAAATATTCATATTAAAAAAAAATCTTTTGAGGATTTTACATTTAAACTATTCTACTATTTTGTTCAATCATAAACATAAGCTCATCTAGCAAATTTGCTAATTTAAAAGATTGATTGGCTAAGAAACAGTGGATTTAAGAATCGTTTGAAAAGAAAATTTATTTGTAGGAGGTATATAGCTGAGTGTTAATAAATCGGAAGAATAAATGAGCAAGCAGCTAGTTATATTTCATTTTAAACCAAGGCCGACGTTTCGGTCACGTATGGGACCATCTTCAGGGCCAGGTTAATGTCTGAAAATATTAATACATATAATCCTCGCCAAGTTATATTGGGCTTTCACAATTACACGTAGATTAATCATGATCATGCCTCAAATTTTATTGTTATCATACCATGGACAGGGAGTGAAAATTCTAAACAAAGCTCTATCTAACTGGTGGTTACTACTTGTCAACTAGTAGATTAAAAAATTTTATTTTATTTTCATCATTTCGTATATTAACTAAACAAATAAAATTATATTTTATCTTCGGGCTTGGTGCAGCGCACCTACCTTGTACACCAAGGGCCGAGGGTTCAGATCCCAGGCAGTCCAGTAGCGTAACTAGGTGGGGGCGAGGGGGCGCGTGCTTGTCAACTAGTAGATTAAAAAATTTTATTTTATTTTCATCATTTCGTATATTAACTAAACAAATAAAATTATATTTTATCCTCGGGCTTGGTGCAGCGCACCTACCTTGTACACCAAGGGCCGAGGGTTCAGATCCCAGGCAGTCCAGTAGCGTAACTAGGTGGGGGCGGGGGGCGCGTGCCCCCCCCCCCCCCGCCCCAGGCGCATCAAGCCCTTGGCGCCCCTCGAAACCGACATAGGCGCCCTAGGGCCTACGAAGCCTCCTGGAAAATCGGCGCCCTAGTTGAGCTTCGCCCCCCCCCCCGCCTTCAAAGGCTGGTTACTCCGCTGAGGCAGTCCGATGTCAAACCAGGGTCGACGTTTCGGTCGCACAAAAATTCTGGCGTGACAAGCACAGAACACAACTTTCGATTACCGAAGATTTTTAATATAGCATTACCTATTTTTACTTTTTCTTTTATGGAAGTATTTAATTATGTCCCATTTTGTTATTAATTGTTTATTAAAAATATAAATACTGTACAACATTTCGACTACTTATTCTGCTGACGTTTTCAAGTTCTGTGCTCTTACTCCCATTTAAGCGAACTAAATTAGTTAGTTGAAATAAGCGCACAGTACTTGAAAACGACTGCAGAATAAGTAGTCGAAATGTTGTACAGTATTTTTTTTTTTTATATTTTTAATAAATAATTGATAACAAAATGTGGTTTATAATTAAATACTCTCATAATAATAATACAAATCACAAAAGCTTTAATAAACATAAGAGAAAGTTCTGTGCTGTGCGACCATTCACACCAGATTATTAACCAAAGGTGGATAGATTTTTCACTATTTTTAACCTCTCAGCTAGGGCGCAAGAATTTTTAAAGGACTTAAAAAAACTAATAAACAATGTTTTATTATCTTATTTGAGCCAGACGATTATGTTTTGTTTACATCAGTTTTTTTCTCAAATGTTTGATTAATATTTATTTTCTTAATTTTTCAATTTTTTTTTTTTTTTTTTTTTTGCTAATAGAAAAATAAAAGAAAGTAAAAGGGAATTGAATGTTTACTTAAATTCTCTTTCAAAGATTTTTTCCTACAATCGACAAACTAACAAGACAATTTTTAAACACAAAACAAAAATTCTTTTGTCCCTTGAAAAGGCTTGGCCTGGGTTAGATAGGTATTTATTTCCTGAGTTGACATTTACCAGACAAAAGGGGCCCGCAAAATACCGTTTTTCTTGAAAGGATCTTTCTGTCCTTTTCTTAAGAGTCTTTCAAAAATATGAACAGAAAAAAATTTAGATCAAATAAATAAATTAGGATTGGCTTGATAAAAAGTTAATTAATTTGTATTATTAAAAGTTTGAAATAATAAAATTTATTTAGTCATCCATCATTTTGGCACGGATAAAGATAATGAATAAAGTCTAATTATATAGATTCGATGTCTCTCTCTTAAATATATACATCCCCCTTTTAACTTACTTAGCAAAAAATTAATTTCATATTAAATAATTGACTCCTGGATTAATTAAGTAATTATATTAGTCCCTGACCATGGGCATAACTAGAGAATTTGGCTGGGGGGGGGGGCATGGGACCAGCTATCACCCGGTGGGCCTGGAAAGCCCCATATTTTCTCAATTTTTCTTGGGGCAATGACCTTTCTGGGGGGGGGGGCAGGCCCCTAGTTACGCCCTTCTTCTTCTTCTCCTTTCTTCGCCTTAATCCCGCGGTGCGGGGTCGGCGGGAAAGGGGCCTGCGGAATGGGTTATTTATGGCAATTATTCTTTCTAATTTACTTTAAAATTAAAGAGGTACTTTCGTCTAGATCCGGAACTAGGAGATTTGTTAGGAGGACCAAAATTTAATTTGCCGCCCCCTCCCTTCCTCCGCGCCGTCACTCTAATTGATTGAAATTGATTATAAAATTTTAATCTTTTTTTTTTTTTTAATTTGAGTGAATTTTCCCGCCCTAGGCCCTGGCATCTCAGGCCTAACCATATATCCCCTACGAATAATGGTTATTCTTGTTTCTTAAAGGGGGTGGGAATTTGAAATACGTATATATTTATAAATTATGCATAATATAATTAAATAGAATTTGTTAATTTCTTGGGGATACCTTTCAATGCGATATATTCACTTTTCAAACGTTTCTTAATAACTAATTTACGAAGAGGCAAACTAAACACGAGCCTGGGGCGGCAAAATTTGTGAAAAAAAACTTGCTTATTTACATACTTATAATTTTTTGTAACAAAAGCGGCAAACTATTTTTTCAAATAGAAAAGTATTTGATGTTGAAAAGGTATAGATCAGTGGTTCCCAACCTTTTTTGGCCCATCGCCCCTTTCTGGAGGTTGTCTATCACCTATCGCCCCCCCCCCCCCCCTTTCATTTTCTTTGCATGATTTAAAATTTTTAACAAAAAGTACTTTATTTCAAAGTGAATCACTCAAGTTCTTCAGATAACGTTTTCTTTTCAAAGTGAAAAAATACAACACATGCAGAAATATTGACTGAAACGATGAAATTTTCAAATATGAGTAGGATGGAAGCCAGGAAAGAAATCAAACAAAAATTCAATCAATCTTTAACTAATTTTTAATTTTGATTGCCGACGTTTCGGACGCAAATCGCATCCTTCTTCAGGACAATCGGTAGTTAGTAAAATACAGATATGATACTACCTGTTGTCCTGATGAAGGATGCGATTTGCGTTTGAAACGTCGGCAATCGAAATTAAAAATTAGTTAAAGATTGATTGAATTTTTGTCTGATTTCTTTCCCGGCGTAACCTTTTAAAAATCTAATAATAATTTTATTTTTATGAAGAAAATAACAAAAATGGATCTTTTTTCGGTCAATCTTTATTTAATGAAAACAAAAATGACATTAATCAATTTTAGATTGGGACGTTTCAATTCTAGATTGGAATTATCTTCAGACTATTTTTTACTTTTTTTTTATGGCAATATTTTTTTCTCTTCTTTCCTGACCATCCTGTAAATAGGAGATTTTTCTCTTTGATTTATTCTTTTAAATTTTAATTAACTCAAATAATTTTTCCCCCTTTGAATACTCATCGCCCCCCGCTGATTTATCGCCCCCCTGATTTCCCAAATCGCCCACTTGGGGGCGATCGCCCCCAGGTTGGGAACCACTGGTATAGATAATCACAAGTCCACCAGCGTGTTAGGGGTATTTCTAAGTGTTGGGGTGGTTGAAGGGGAGGGGGCGGCAAAAAAGTCCACTGCCTAGAGGCAGCAAATGCCTAAATCCACACTTTCTAATTTCATTTTGTTTTTGTGAACCACTTTTCCTATTTTGCCGCCCTATGATATCTGCCGTCCTGGGCACATGCCCCACTACCCCCCCCCGGCCCTGTTTTCGTCTAAAAGAAGCCAAATATAAGCTACACCTGTATTTTATTTTACTTAAGTATGTTGGGAATTGTCTTATATAGAGATTCTTTAATATTGTTAGCTGTTGTTGTTTAGAGATTAAGACAAGTATTATATAAAATATGAAATAGAGTGAATTAGTATTATCCAGTTGTTTATATTTTATAATGAATCTTTGTTTGTTGTCTAAGTTAAGTGGGTGGGGCGAAATTGTAAAAAAAAAAGTGTCTGGGCGTTTTCTAACGATCCTATGAGTCACATTCGAATGCAATCTAATAAATATTCTGCTTGAAATAAAAAAAGCCCTCGAGGCTTGGTGTAGGGGTTAGAGTGCTAACCTCGTATACCAAACGTCGCGGGTTCGGACCCCAGGCAGTCCGATGATTTTATTTAAGCCAATTGGATACCAAATGGCTTAAATAAGAATGCCTGGACTCCATATATGTATATTAATCAATAACGGTTATCATAAAAGTCTTATATGGCCTAAGTTGCCGAAAAGACTGTGTGAATGAGAAAAAAGTGTGAATGTTTAAAAAAAAAAAAAAAAAAAAAAAAAAAATACTTCTTTTAGTTCATCGAAGTTGAAATTAAATGAATCTTTTTTCTCCTTTTTTTACATGCATTACATGGTTGACAAACTCATATTTCGCACCCCTCTGAAGATGTCTTTTCTGGTTCTAGGAAAAAACTTGGAAATTTTGCAATTGCTCGCCTTCGCCAAAATTTTAAACTTTTTCAATTTCCCTCTCTCGCTTAAAGTTTTAAATTTTCCTCTCTGACTTAAAGATTTGAATTATCCTCTCTGGTTCCACTTCCTGTAATTCTGGCCAAACAGCGAGAGAACAGGCACAGGGACAGGAAGTCATAGCTAGCACTTTATATATTTATATTTTTGTTTTTTGATATTTCCCCCATATCCTCTCTCCTATCTCCCACTCTGATAATGATAGTCACCTTATGAGATAAAGCAGGGCCGGAACTACGAAATTTTTATGTGGGGGGGGGGGGCAAAATTTAATTTGCCGCCCCTCCTTAAAATTTTGTATACAAAATTCAAATCATTTTACCTTTTTTTAGTAAATCTTTCTTTAATTGCCGTCCCCTGATATCTGCCGCCCGGGGCACATGCACCCACTGCCCCCCCCCCCCCCCCTAGGTTCGGCCCTGAGATAAAGGATTTGAACTTTTTTTTTTAAATTTTATTTGACAAAGGATTTGAACTTGAACACCATAAAAATCTGTTAAATTTAGACCAGATTAGATTTAGACCAGGTATTAATTTTCTAACAATAGTTATAGCTTAAACTTTATTATATGTGACCCTCATTGATAATTGATGCTAGTAATAAAAAAAAATAAGCAAATTTATTCATAGATATTAATATTTATTTTATTTTATAGCTTAATGAAATGATATTTATTTTAAAATCTATGTTCATTGTTTATTATTCTTTTTCCTTCTGTTATTATCTAATCATTTATAAATAACCGAAAAAACGGACAGATGGCATCTATTTATTAATAAATTTCGTAATATTTTATTTTTTTTAATCAAATGATTAAACATTAACCTTTGACTTTTATTTAATTGTAAAAAAGTTGAAAAATTGTATACAACTCGTCTTGGCATATTATATTGATTCCAACAATGCATAAATTTTTTTTTTTTTAAACATTCACACTTTTTTCTCATTCACACTCACACCAACACATTCACACAGTCTTTTCGGCAACTCAGGCCATTTAAGACTTTGACGATAACCGTTGTAAGTAATATATATATTGTGGGTTCAGGCATTTCTATTTAAGCCATCTGGTATCCAAATGGCTTAAATAAAATCAGCGGACTGCCTGGGTCCGAACCCGCGACGTTTGGTAGGAGGTAGGCACGCTACATGCATAAATTAATTTAATTCATTAAAAAAAATTTAATACCTGGGGCAATTTCTTTTGAAAACAAAGGCCGTTCACCTGTAAAATAAATTTAGAAATATCAATTTTTTTTTTTTAAATTTATTTAGGGTTGGCTACACGAGAAATATCAATAATTATAAATGAAAAATAAATCCCAAAAGTGATCAAGTTTAGATATAGGTTGTGGCTGTGTATGTCAATTGAACGAGATATGGAAGCAGAGTCAGCCAAAAAAGAAAATCCTCTGAATGCTTTACCAATCGGAGACTTTTCGGTATGTTTATTACAAACCATCCTCTAATGGACTGAGGTTGGTTTGTAATAAACCTACCGAAACGTCTCCTGCTGATTGGTAAAGCATTCAGAGGATTTTCTTTTTGGCTGACTCTGCTTCCATATCTCCTTCAAAAGTGATTAAATATTTTTTAAATGATAAAAAAATTGATTTCTTCAGTTCCAAACCAATCATCTTATTATCTCATAACAGCGTATATAAGATGGGCCGAGGGGCCTATCTCTTCCCTCACCCATTCCTGATATTTTTCAAATGTATATAAATATATTTATTTATTTATTATTTTAGAGCGCTTCAACATCCTTCAAAAATCCTGAGTAAATCTCCACAGCCAAGAATCATCAATTTTTGAACCAATTATTTTATTTGCCGTCGACTTGTAATACCCAGTTTCGGTCAATCAATGTGATCATCATCAGGCCTGGAATATACAAATATTTTTAATATTGTCTTATGTGTATTGCAATCAGTCGTCGACAAATAAAATAATTGCTTCAAATTATTATAAAAACTGCACGTACAGTGAGGGAGTACAGTCAAATTCCACCCATGCGTTTTCTACTTGTGATTATTTCATTGTTTAAAAAAAAATTATATATTTTTTAATGGAAACTTTCATGGTTCAAATCTAGAAAATTTCCAATAAAGATTTTCATTTTCTTATTTATAAAAACAATGAAATAATCACAAGTATAAAACGCATGTGTGGGACTTAATATTGACCCTCACTGTGCAACCTGCAAATTTCATAGTAAACCTTCAAGAATTAGATGATATTCTGCTTGGGTTATTTCTTGGATAAATAAATATATGGCAATTTGAAAATGCATCGCATAAACACAAGTAGTAAAAAAAGAAATATTTATACGTACATATTAATAAATATAAATATTTTTTGAATCTGCATATCGTTGTAAAAAGGAATGACGTCTATAGAGTATTTAGATAAAAAAAAAATTATTGTTAATTTTACCTTTGATAGAATACTTTGAACTAAATACATTATACGTATAGGTACATTATACTAAATATATTATACGTATATCTAATTTTTTGAGGGGATTTTTAAATATGCGAGTACATACCTTTATGCCCCTTTCCACAAAAAAAAATATATAGGCTTATACGCCTCTTGCTCATAATGATTAATATTCTTACATTTAGTTGTAATTTTTTTTAAATCTATTTACTTAATCATAATCTTTATTTGTAGGTTATCAAGATGATGTGAATGATCAAGTGAAAGTGCTAAACGAAGTATAAGTTTGAATATTTCTCCCTGGCTTTCCTTCCATTTTTTTTATATGTGAGTTTTCTTTTTACTATTTTATAATTAATAATATTTCATTTCGACTTAATAATTATAAGTAAAATATTAATTTGCAAAAGCATAATTTTAATTGAAAAGATAGTTCCATCAGAGTATCTATTCTATATCAAATTACTCTTATTTAAGTAGCAAGAAATGAAGAAAAGAGCAATTGTATCAATAGGACACTTCAATTGTTGAAGTAAGAGACTTCGAGCTGACGTTTCGGTCATATATATGGCCAGCTTCAGGGCTAAAGTGTGTCTACAATACTCAAAAAGTTGAAGTGCCTTAATAACAATACTATTGTGTAAGTTTTCTTACCATTAAATAAGGACTAAAGGCTACAAGTCAAAGTTAGATTGAATAACTAAGATTGTCTTGAAAACCTTTAGACAATAGTACTATTCAACTTTTTGAGGAGTGACAAAGGAAAATTAAATAATTCGAGCCGAAAACAAGTCTTGTTTTTATTTCATATTGAATCTGTATTAGCCCTACGACCTTCCTCTACATTGTCTTTTTTTGAGGAGTTTTGTTGTCACACTTCAGTCCTGAAGATGGTCGTATATTCGACTGAAACGTGGTCTTGAAGTGCCTTAATAAACGTAAAAAATCTAGCTCCAATTGCTCTTTTCTTCATTCCTTACTACAAGATCCCCTCAGCTCCACCTCACTCTAATAGACCCATATTCAAAACCTTTTCTTAAAATATTCCTATGATTTATAAATAGAAGGAAAAATTATTTTTTTATTCATTTAATAGTTTGAAAATTTCCAATATCAAATGTTCCTCATTTTTCTTACTGTTTTTCTTATAACAAAATTCAATCATGGCTATTTTTAATGTAAAAACAAGTGAATTGCAATAAGAAACAACTTGGCTCCCCTTGGCTCAATAATATCAAAACAACAGCTTAAAATTATTTATGATGTATAAAAATAGTAATGCAAAATGAAAATAGAAACATTAATGTAGTTTGCAAGTGCAAAAGTAGAAAAAGATAAAGAGATAGGGATAGAAAGAGAGAGGCAGAGCGAAGCGGTTGCCCTTAACGAGTCAGGAAGCCGCAATCTGGGGCCCATCTGTATCCTTGCCTCGGTTGTGTTGGTGTGTTTGTGTGGGCGAAGACCGGGCAAAGAATATAACTTAAGGGGGGCGTGGGTTTACTCTTTGGTCACCCGCGAGAGCGAAGTCACGTTTTTATTGTCATTGCGACAGATTTGACTTTTATTCAGTAAAAAAAAAAAATATATATATATATATATATATAGGCTATATAATAGAATCTGAATAAAGATGGGGTCAATGGAAAAGACTAATCGCGCAAATAAATGGCAAATCTTTTAAACAAATTGTTGTCCCATCCTGGAGCAGAGAGGTTAGAGTAGAGCGCTAAAGAGATAGATAATCGCAGGCGCCATTTTCGATCTTAGTCCCGATAAAAACATGACAATACACATAAAAACATACAGTGTAAATATATATAATTAATAGTTAATATTGGTGAATGAAGTGAAAAAATAATAAATTTTTGTTGTCAAAAGTTCTTCTTCCTTCAATAATCTATTTTCTTTGTTTAAAGAAGATATATAACGTTAAATTACATTATACTCCAATTACTATTGAAACTTGCCTTAGTAAAAGAAGCATTTGAATACCATCAGTTACTGAAATGATTTAGTATTTACTTGGAAGATAGGCAAGCCAATTAATCAACTCATAATTTAATGTTTAGATTAATTACTTCAGAGCATCTCTTCCTCGCTTTAATCACTTGTTAATTTCTAGGAAGATTTAAAAATGCATCCTTGGTCAACAATTATTCCAACAAATATATTAATGAGTTAGTTATTTTGGTTGCCTGCCTTCCAGTAAACAAAAATGAAATTATACACCCCATGAGGAATGAATATATGAATTTTTAAAAAGATATCGTATTCCAATTTTTCTAATTATGTTTAACAGGCTCCATTGCTGACGGCTATACATATTTTCTTTATTTAATGTACTTTTAATTAATTTCTTCCCACGTATAAACTAGTATAAATAGAATGGGCGTTCCAGAGTCATTCTAAAAATATATTTTAATTTATAGAAGTAGTAATTATCTTATAATATCTTAATTTGGTAATTTTGAAGTAGGCTATCACAAAATTTTTTTTTACCCTAACAATATTACAGTAGAGTCTTGCTAATCCGGCCTAAACGGAACTGGCCCTATGCCGGATTCTGAAAATGTTGGATTACTCAAAACATTTAATATAAAGCTTAATTTTTACAAACAACTGTTGGGATTGTAGTGGCTATCATTGCTTTTATATGCCCACGGGGCTTGGAGTAGTCGGTAGCGTGCCTACCTTCTATACCGAACGTCGCGGGTTCGGACCCCTGGTAGTCCGATAATTTTATTTAAGGCATTTGGATACCAAATGGCTTAAATAAGAATGCCTGGACCCCAAATAATAATATATATTCAGGGCCGCAGACAGGGGGGGGGGGGGGCAGGGGGGCTATATCCCCGGGGCCCGGGCCCCTCCGGGGGGCCCGGGGCCCATTGCGCTCCCACCTTAAAATTCTAATAAAAATTAAATTTCATGGTTAAATTAAAAATAATTAAAAAAAAATTATTTTCTTGAAATTTTTTTCCTCAGGGGGCCCGGGCCCTTTACGCTCAATCTTAAAATTTTTATTAAAAAAAAACATTTTCTTGAAATTTTTTTCCCTCAGGGGGCCCGGGCCCTTACGCTCAAATAGCTCAGGATAGCTAAAAACGCAGATTTCAGTGGTTAATTTTCAAAAAATTTTCCATACCCCCAGATCCCCCCGGAAATTCTCTGTCCGGATCTGGCCTCGATAAATTATTGTAACTCTTTGTTTAGAAATTTTGAAAAATTTTTAAATAACTTTATTTAAGTATGTAAGCTATGTATAACTATTTCAAAAGTTGTGTCAAAAACTGTGTAAAAAATGTTGGCATGAAGGCCACAATAGCCTTTTATATAGAAAAAAACTAAGTTTTTTTTCTTTGGGGGGGGGGGGCCGTAGTAGTAAGTAGCCCCGGGGCCCGTCAAGTCTGTCTGCGGCCCTGTATATATTCATAACGGTTATCGTCAAAAGTCTTAAATAGCCTAAGTTGCCGGAAAGACTGCGTGAATGTGTGTGTGAGTGTAAGTGTGAATGAGAAAAAAGTGTGAATTTTTTTTTTCTAAAAAAAAAAAAAAATTGCTTTTATATCGTCCAAACAAAAATTTCTACTAAATTTTAAAATAATTTTTTTGCCATATTGAAGTTCAAAGATGTCGGATTCTCGAGAATTCTTTCTCAAATATTAATATGTAACAACATTAAAGGGAGATAAACTTATAATTATTTTTTTATTTATTTAGAAACAATTTCAAAAGTGCCTTTGCAACACGCCGGATTAATCGGTATGCCGGAGTATAGAAGTCGGGATTTGTAAGACTCTACTGTATTTGTTAAAAGACTGATCGGAGAGAGGACCAAGATTGTTGAACACCTGTATAATACAAATATTATTAGAACTTTGAGCCATCTAAAAGAAAATTTACTAGAAATGAAAACTGTAGTCGAAAAAAGTATAAATAAAAATACCCCTAAAAATTTCATAGAATTTTTTCCAGGCTTTTTAAATAAATTATTTAGGCCTTGAAGTTAAGTATGGTTTACTTCCACTCCCCAAAAGTTTTCTGGTCATAATTCTCTACATTTTTATCAGGAAAATAATATTTTTTAAAATTATTACACCTCTTCTGAAATGACACTTCGCTGATCATATCTTTAATTTCACTCATATAAATGTGTTAAAAAAAAGTAAAACGTGTAACAAACATAAATGTCACACTTGAACCTTCCTTGAAACATATGTAAATTCCGTATTTTAATCTATATGCAGTTTACATACAAATTCTCTCTTGTTCATATAATATTAAATTTGTTAAATATTATAATTTTCGGGATATTTGATTAAGATCATGGGCGTCCGCAGGGGGGGGCAACTAGGCACTTGCCCCCCCTCCCTGGAAAATTAAAATGATACAAAAAAATGTATATAACAAAAAAAAAAAAAATACAAAAAAACCTTTCTCAGTATACATCCACCTTGCCGCGGTGAGAAAGCTTTAAATACTAAGAGATGAATAATATTATTAATATCAAAGTACGTTTTTTTTAACCTATCTGGAAGTGACTTGCCCCCCCTCCCTGCAAAAAATCCTGCGGACGCCCTTGATTAAGATACAATTAAAAATGTAAGTAATGAATAATTTTAAAATTTTAACTTTGCCCTTTTATTTCTAACTTTACCTTTAGATGTGCACTTTGCCATTTTCAGCCTTATGACACTAGATGACACAAATTATAATTATTTCTCCCTGTTTGAATTATTATTACAATCATAGGTGAACTGCATGTTAATTAGCGACATTTAAGGTGAAGAAGTGAGGATTGCAAAATCTTTGTATGGTGACATTTCAGAACTCAATGTGATTCAATCTACTTTATATTTTATATTAAATAATTTTGCTTTCATGTTTTTACATAATTATTGATTAAATTATTTTAATTTAATTTGTTTAGACTCATCTAAGTAGTTAAAAATAATATATATATATATATATAATAGCGGAGTGTCCGTCTGTCTGTCTGCCGCGGGCGGGTCCGAGTCAGCTGGAGGGGTTTCAGGGTGTGAAGCCTCCCTGGCTATGCGCGAAGGCTATTTTTTCTATATTGATTTGAGGATATTATTATATTTCGGTCATTAAAATTATTTCACTATACGCCATATACTATATACCATATACTTAAGGCTCAGGTGGGGCCTTAATTGTAACACTCATCGTACATAGCTTTTCAATTATTTATTTAAAATATATTTGAATTTTTGTTAATTTGTTTAATATAAATCATGTTCATTTGTAATTTCTAAGGAGATTATTAAATAACTATACATAGAGAGAAAGAAGCTTTTTATCAGTTAATCGAAAATTTCATTAGCAAGACGGTCATTTGGGTTGCCTTATTTATAAATCCTCAGAAAGTGACAGCCTTTTTAAAAATCTTATCGAAATCTAAACCCCTTTAGACACCTATTAAGAACCAGTGAATTCTATCTCTTCTAGATTATATTGTTAAGTTTGTTTAAGAATAAATATTTTTTGCATAATTTTTTTTGCAAATTTCTTAAATGAACTTAACAAATAATTTATTACTTAACCTAAAGATCTCTCTAATTGCAATCGTTAATTTATTAGGAATAGTATATCTCTCAGATATTTCTACTTACAAACATTTTCCATTTTCTCTATATTTTCGTCATGGTCATTTCATTACAAATGGCGGCTATTATCTCCTTTCTCATTAGCTAAAATTAACTTGAAAAGCGATAAAGTAAAGTTTCCTGTGAAATTTATTCACTCTGTTTATATTGAACCCCTCAAGCTGTTGATAAACGATCCCAGGCTACAGTGTGTACCATTTTATTTACTCTTGCGCCGTTTCTATTGTTCTCCTTGGCGGCTTATTAGTCACCTGATGATACCTGGGAGGAAATTCATTACACGGTCCTATTTTTGAAGACAATGAATCCAATAAGAGGGTATTCTTCTTTCTTCGGGAGATATTAACAAAAGAAAAGAAGACTGGAGATATTCCCATGAACATAATTTTTACTTTCTCTTGCCTCTAATCTATAATAGAGTCTAAGCAACCGAATGTTTTTGGACAAAAAAATTATTTAATATAAATTATTAAAAGTCTAAATGATCCTAAATACAGAAAATTATAAAACTAAATAAATTTAATAAATTTACAAAGTAGGCTATCTTTTTTTTCAATATTCAAATAAATCAAGTTAAATTAATCCACAACTTGTTTTATTATTATTACTTTTTCTTAATAAGCATATCTAGTTAAAAAACGTTTCTTATGAAAATGCATAGAAATAAATTATTTTATATAAGTGAACATATGAGATCTATAAATAAAATTAGACAACATTGAATTATTTTTGTCTGAATTTAAGGTCAAAAGTAACATAATTTTAAAGTCATTTCTCTCTCTTGTCGTCATCATCATTGAATCATTTTTGTGTTGATAAGCTATCCAATTATTCATGATATAGGAGAACATAAATAACACTTATTGATAAATTAAATTTATTTAATTCTTAAAAAAAAAAATAAAATAAATAAAAAATATAAATGACCTAATCTTTAAAAAAAATTGACCAATCGGAAAGATCAAACAGAATTATCCAAATCTTCTACTTTTATTGACATTGATACCAATAAATTAGTTTGAATTTATTAATATTAAAACTTTTGACCCAAGCTTTCAATAATATCTTTTATGCCCATTTGCACCAACACATCTTACTTGTTAGATCATAAGCTCACTTTGAGCCTTCCATAACCTAAAAGCGAAATGTGACATTTTACCTATTCAACTATTTATATATAGAATATATATTTTTTTGAAATAAATATTTCTTATTGTTATTATTTATTCAATGGAGGCACAAATAGAGGATCTTAAGACCCGATTTCCTGATTTAAAATTCATTTGTAAGATGTAAGACGACCTTAAGATCTAAGATGTGTTGCACCAAATGGACATTAAATTTCTTCTAATAAGAATATTACATACAATGGTGTATTTAGGTGTGAAGGAAAGAAGGCTGGCTCTCACTCCCTCACGCAACCTTAGATAAATTTTAGGAAACATAATTTTGTTCACTTTACTTGAATCAGGCGTACTGAGAGGGGAGAGGGAGGGGCGGTCCGCTCAGCCCCCGAGCCCCCCGGTATAGCCCCCACATATTTTCTTTTTTCTGTCTCGGTACCTCCCTGACTTGAATGATAATTAATCTAAATGATCAATTCAATAGATTTTTCCAGTAATTGCTTCAGATTTTCACTAAAACATGATCTACAAGAACTATGGTCCCCTTAATCCAAAAAAGCTAATACTAAATTAGCTAGTGTTATTTTGGCTTCTACCCTCCTCTATGCGTACAAAAATAAATTTCTTCAACTCATTATAATTGTAATCTGCAATAAAACTCATAAATATATGAATACTGAAGAGAAATTATTCAAAATTCATCAGAATAATAAAAAAAAAAAAAAAAATTAAAATTCCTTCTCCTTGTGGAATTTCTGATTTTTTATCTATTAACATCTATTCTTATCTATTCTTTTAATATTTTTTTTAAAATAAAATCATAATAATAAATTTAACCAATAATGAAAAGGAATTTTCACAAATCCACCATTTAACGTGTTTATTTTATTCATTCAGTTATAACTATTTGAATTTTTATTGCGAGATATTTTCCTTGGAAATTCCTTGGAACGTTGCATACCATTAAGAGAAGCTCATAGGGCCTTCAAAATCTTAAACCATTTGCTATATCTCTTTTGGGTTCCTCATTGCTCTGATGCAACATAGGCAATAATAGAAACCAGAATGGTTCAACGACCAGCAAATCTCAATTCGAGGACCCATATAAACAACTATCAGACTGATTTAACAGGGTATTGGTCAAATTTTAATATAAATCGATTCGTTTGAATATAATCTACATTTCTAAGGAATGATTATCAAATCAAATCTTTAAATAAATTAAGAAAAAGCGATATGTAGGAGTGGGTAGAATTGCTATGATAAAAAGCGATATATTCATGATAATAAAATAGATTAAACTTAGAAAAATAGAAATATTTTGAAACAAACTTTTGAGTATATTTTTTTTTTTTATTATAATCAGAAAAAAACGATCTTAAAAAAC